>JAVIAB010000099.1:13282149-13379649 GCA_032433765.1 Megaustenia siamemsis | reverse complement strand
TTTTTTTCTGGGAAAGTGAAGCGGCACGGACGTATTACCGACCACATTACCCCAAAAATCATGTGCTGAAGGTCTGTTTAATTTATGGTCACTAACACCATATTTCCCTATACGCCACTTGGCGTGACGGGGGTACTTGACTTACTTTACTCTAATACTACTTGAACATTACAGCCAGCAGCTGTTCACGCCATATGTTTTCCTGTTTTATTGTATTTTATTTATAGTTCAAGCAAACAGCTGGGATCCCCGACAGCTCAGTGGTTAGTGAACTGGGCTACAAAGGTTAACAGGTCGAGTTCGATCATGACCGACGGCTTCCGGGTTCACCCAGCCTTAAATGGGTACCGGACTTTTTCTGGGAAAGTAAATGTGGCACGGATGTAATACCGACCACATTACCCCAAAAAATCATGTGCTGAAGGTCTGTAAAATGTATGGTCACTAACATCATGTTCCCTATACACTACTTGACATGACGGGACTCTTTACTTTTTGCTTAACTTTTGTAATTCTTGCAGTGGCCCATATAGTTTTGTCTTTACTGTTGCATCTATGGGCCAATGGATTTTATTTAGTCTGCTATATTCAGTACAGTTTTGCAGTATGTGTTTCACAATCTGGGGCGTCTGTCCACATGAATAAGTAGTTGAGATGCCGATCTTGAATTTTGTATACATGTGACTATGGAGTCGATTGTGTCCTGTTCTTAGGCGTATAATGATAACTTGTCCCCATCTATTCATATAATGAAAGGCATCCTGATTTGGGGTTTCTGGTCCTCTGATTGATTTGATTATCTGTTGCTTTTAATGGTATGTAACCGGTGTATCTAGTTGTGTGCCTGTTGAACCTTCTTTTGCCAGCTGATCTGCTCTCTCGTTTCCTGGTATTCCACAGTGAGATATGACATTACTTCAAAAATCATGTGCTGAAAGTCTATAAAAATGATGGTCACTAACACTGTACTCCCCATAAGCCACTTAGCGCGACGGGGTCTTATAAGAAAGTCGCCAGCTATGCATCTTATACGCTTTTCTGTTGTTTTGTTGTATTGTAGTCATGATTATTATTCATTTTTATTATTGAGACTTTCTCGGAAACCTTACCGTCGTTTGTCAGCAATGAACCGAAATTGTCACAATTTGTCACCTTTTTTCTTTTTTTCTTTCATTTTTCTTCGCTGATTCAATTCATTGAGTGCCGTCTCCGCATCGAAGGATAGCTATCATGGAGTGCCATTCCACTCTGTCTCTTGCTTTGATGGTGCAGGTTGTCATGGGTTGACTTGTCCATCTTTTGATGTTACTCGTCCATGTTAGTAGTCCTGGTCAACCTCTTTTACATTGTATTTTCCCTTCCAATGTGTCTTATAACATGCCCAAAAAACGTATTTGTCGTGTTATAATTGTATTTAGTAGTTCTCTTTTTATTTTCAGTTGTTTTAAAACTTCATCATTTGTTTTATTTTCTTTCCGTCCAATTCTACCTATTCTTTTATAAATCCACATTTCAAAGGCTTCAATTTTCTGTTCTGTTTTCTTATCGAATGTCCATGTTTCTGCACCATACCAGAATATTGTCTTCACAGATACACTTCCCAAAAAAGGGATAGCCTTGAAGGTAGTTTTGTTGTTTGTTTTCTGTTTGTTATTGTTCCAAAAGCCATCTAGCCTTAATCTATCTTTAATTTGATTCATAACTGAAGGGCGCCACGTCACAAGACACAGTGGGCTGGAGAGAACATTAATGGGAGGCATGGCTCCTGCGCGACGCATCAGGGGCAGACCAAGAAGAAGGTGGTTTCAAGACACCAAGGAGCGTTTGAACATGACAAAATTGGGAGATCTGGCTAGAGACAGAGAATCTTTCAGACGGGCTGTGGTGAATTGAGTTATTTGCGGGTCATCATCATTGCACTCCGAATATGTCCATAGGTGCTCAGATCCCCTCCTCAGCAAGTCCCGCAGTGTCCAGCGACTGACGACTCCAGTTCTGTGTTAGTTGATAAGTCTTCTTACACGGCCACCAAGTTTCTCGTTTCTGTTTGTCCCCATCTTAACTCCTATCTCTTTCATCCGATGGAGCGACATGAATTCATGGTTGTCTAAGTCCTGTACCCTTCCAACATCTCGGAGAGCATTGATGACGTCTGCCCGATCCATTGGTTGACCGTCTTCAACGATAGCGCAGCTAGCCAACCAGTCCGCTCTTTCATTTCCCTCTTACTCCCGCATGTCCAGTGACATATTTAAAGGTGACCCTACGTATTTTTGACTTTTGCAATGACTCTACCCATTACCTGCGTACAGATCCCGCCTCCACTTTTTTATCATGATCATCGAATCACTCAGTATGCTGGCGTGGGTGTAGTCTTGTGACTCTAACCAGATGAATGTCCTGGTCACTGCCATCATCTCCATCGTCATGCTACTCGTTGTCATAAAATATGCACCGCTGTCTTCTTTGACTATGGGTTGAGGTACATGCAACGTTCTGTGGGAGATCTGGCTAGAGACAGAGATTATTTCAGACGGGCTGTGGTGAATGTAACGTTCTGTGGGAGATCTGGCTAGAGACAGAGATTCTTTCAGACGGGCTGTGGTGAATGTAACGTTCTGTGGGAGATCTGGCTAGAGACAGAGATTCTTTCAGACGGGATGTGGTGAATGTAACGTTCTGTGGGAGATCTGGCTAGAGACAGAGATTCTTTCAGACGGGATGTGGTGAATGTAACGTTCTGTGGGAGATCTGGCTAGAGACAGAGATTCTTTCAGACGGGATGTGGTGAATGTAACGTTCTGTGGGAGATCTGGCTAGAGACAGAGATTCTTTCAGACGGGCTGTGGTGAATGTAACGTTCTGTGGGAGATCTGGCTAGAGACAGAGATTCTTTCAGACGGGCTGTGGTGAATGTAACGTTCTGTGGGAGATCTGTCTAGAGACAGAGATTCTTTCAGACGGGCTGTGGTGAATGTAACGTTCTGTGGGAGATCTGGCTGGAGACAGAGATTCTTTCAGACGGGCTGTGGTGAATGTAACGTTCTGTGGGAGATCTGGCTAGAGACAGAGATTCTTTCAGACGGGCTGTGGTGAATGTAACGTTCTGTGGGAGATCTGGCTAGAGACAGAGATTCTTTCAGACGGGCTGTGGTGAATGTAACGTTCTGTGGGAGATCTGGCTAGAGACAGAGATTCTTTCAGACGGGCTGTGGTGAATGTAACGTTCTGTGGGAGATCTGGCTAGAGACAGAGATTCTTTCAGACGGGATGTGGTGAATGTAACGTTCTGTGGGAGATCTGGCTAGAGACAGAGATTCTTTCAGACGGGATGTGGTGAATGTAACGTTCTGTGGGAGATCTGGCTAGAGACAGAGATTCTTTCAGACGGGCTGTGGTGAATGTAACGTTCTGTGGGAGATCTGGCTAGAGACAGAGATTCTTTCAGACGGGCTGTGGTGAATGTAACGTTCTGTGGGAGATCTGGCTAGAGACAGAGATTCTTTCAGACGGGATGTGGTGAATGTAACGTTCTGTGGGAGATCTGGCTAGAGACAGAGATTCTTTCAGACGGGTTGTCATGAGTGCAACGTTATGTGGGAGATCTGGCTAGAGACAGAGATTCTTTCAGACGGGTTGTGATGAATGTAACGTTCTGTGGGAGATCTGGCTAGAGACAGAGATTCTTTCAGACGGGTTGTGATGAATGTAACGTTCTGTGGGAGATCTGGCTAGAGACAGAGATTCTTTCAGACGGGCTGTGGTGAATGTAACGTTCTGTGGGAGATCTGGCTGGAGACAGAGATTCTTTCAGACGGGCTGTGGTGAATGTAACGTTCTGTGGGAGATCTGGCTAGAGACAGAGATTCTTTCAGACGGGCTGTGGTGAATGTAACGTTCTATGGGAGATCTGGCTAGAGACAGAGATTCTTTCAGACGGGCTGTGGTGAATGTAACGTTCTGTGGGAGATCTGGCTGGAGACAGAGATTCTTTCAGACGGGCTGTGGTGAATGTAACGTTCTGTGGGAGATCTGGCTAGAGACAGAGATTCTTTCAGACGGGATGTGGTGAATGTAACGTTCTGTGGGAGATCTGGCTAGAGACAGAGATTCTTTCAGACGGGATGTGGTGAATGTAACGTTCTGTGGGAGATCTGGCTAGAGACAGAGATTCTTTCAGACGGGATGTGGTGAATGTAACGTTCTGTGGGAGATCTGGCTAGAGACAGAGATTCTTTCAGACGGGCTGTGGCGAATGTAACGTTCTGTGGGAGATCTGGCTAGAGACAGAGATTCTTTCAGACGGGATGTGGTGAATGTAACGTTCTGTGGGAGATCTGGCTAGAGACAGAGATTATTTCAGACGGGATGTGGTGAATGTAACGTTCTGTGGGAGATCTGGCTAGAGACAGAGATTCTTTCAGACGGGCTGTGGTGAATGTAACGTTCTGTGGGAGATCTGGCTAGAGACAGAGATTCTTTCAGACGGGATGTGGTGAATGTAACGTTCTGTGGGAGATCTGGCTAGAGACAGAGATTCTTTCAGACGGGATGTGGTGAATGTAACGTTCTGTGGGAGATCTGGCTAGAGAAAGAGATTCTTTCAGACGGGATGTGGTGAATGTAACGTTCTGTGGGAGATCTGGCTAGAGACAGAGATTCTTTTAGACGGGATGTGGTGAATGGAACGTTCTGTGGGAGATCTGGCTAGAGACAGAGATCCTTTCAGACGGGATGTGGTGAATGTAACGTTCTGTGGGAGATCTGGCTAGAGACAGAGATTCTTTCAGACGGGTTGTCATGAGTGCAACGTTCTGTGGGAGATCTGGCTAGAGACAGAGATTCTTTCAGACGGGCTGTGGTGAATGTAACGTTCTGTGGGAGATCTGGCTAGAGACAGAGATTCTTTCAGACGGGCTGTGGTGAATGTAACGTTCTGTGGGAGATCTGGCTAGAGACAGAGATTCTTTCAGACGGGCTGTGGTGAATGTAACGTTCTGTGGGAGATCTGGCTAGAGACAGAGATTCTTTCAGACGGGATGTGGTGAATGTAACGTTCTGTGGGAGATCTGGCTAGAGACAGAGATTCTTTCAGACGGGATGTGGTGAATGTAACGTTCTGTGGGAGATCTGGCTAGAGACAGAGATTCTTTCAGACGGGTTGTCATGAGTGCAACGTTCTGTGGGAGATCTGGCTAGAGACAGAGATTCTTTCAGACGGGCTGTGGTGAGTGTAACGTTCTGTGGGAGATCTGGCTAGAGACAGAGATTCTTTCAGACGGGCTGTGGTGAATGTAACGTTCTGTGGGAGATCTGGCTAGAGACAGAGATTCTTTCAGACGGGATGTGGTGAATGTAACGTTCTGTGGGAGATCTGGCTAGAGACAGAGATTCTTTCAGACGGGATGTGGTGAATGTAACGTTCTGTGGGAGATCTGGCTAGAGACAGAGATTCTTTCAGACGGGCTGTGGTGAATGTAACGTTCTGTGGGAGATCTGGCTAGAGACAGAGATTCTTTCAGACGGGCTGTGGTGAATGTAACGTTCTGTGGGAGATCTGGCTAGAGACAGAGATTCTTTCAGACGGGCTGTGGTGAATGTAACGTTCTGTGGGAGATCTGGCTAGAGACAGAGATTCTTTCAGACGGGCTGTGGTGAATGTAACGTTCTGTGGGAGATCTGGCTAGAGACAGAGATTCTTTCAGACGAGATCTGGCTAGAGACAGAGATTCTTTCAGATGGGCTGTGGTGAATGTAACGTTCTGTGGGAGATCTGGCTAGAGACAGAGATTCTTTCAGACGGGCTGTGGTGAATGCAACGTTCTGTGGGAGATCTGGCTAGAGACAGAGATTCTTTCAGACGGGCTGTGGTGAATGTAACGTTCTGTGGGAGATCTGGCTAGAGACAGAGATTCTTTCAGACGGGATGTGGTGAATGCAACGTTCTGTGGGAGATCTGGCTAGAGACAGAGATTCTTTCAGACGGGCTGTGGTGAATGTAACGTTCTGTGGGAGATCTGGCTAGAGACAGAGATTCTTTCAGACGGGCTGTGGTGAATGCAACGTTCTGTGGGAGATCTGGCTAGAGACAGAGATTCTTTCAGACGGGATGTGGTGAATGTAACGTTCTGTGGGAGATCTGGCTAGAGACAGAGATTCTTTCAGACGGGATGTGGTGAATGTAACGTTCTGTGGGAGATCTGGCTAGAGACAGAGATTCTTTCAGACGGGCTGTGGTGAATGCAACGTTCTGTGGGAGATCTGGCTAGAGACAGAGATTCTTTCAGACGGGATGTGGTGAATGTAACGTTCTGTGGGAGATCTGGCTAGAGACAGAGATTCTTTCAGACGGGATGTGGTGAATGCAACGTTCTGTGGGAGATCTGGCTAGAGACAGAGATTCTTTCAGACGGGATGTGGTGAATGTAACGTTCTGTGGGAGATCTGGCTAGAGACAGAGATTCTTTCAGACGGGATGTGGTGAATGTAACGTTCTGTGGGAGATCTGGCTAGAGACAGAGATTCTTTCAGACGGGATGTGGTGAATGCAACGTTCTGTGGGAGATCTGGCTAGAGACAGAGAATCTTTCAGACGGGATGTGGTGAATGCAACGTTCTGTGGGAGATCTGGCTAGAGACATAGGTTCATACAGACGGGCTGTGGTGAATGTAACGTTCTGTGGGAAATCTGGCTAGAGACAGAGATTCTTTCAGACGGGATGTGGTGAATGTAACGTTCTGTGGGAGATGTGGCTAGAGACAGAGATTCTTTCAGACGGACTGTGGTGAATGCAACGTTCTGTGGGAGATCTGGCTAGAGACCGAGATTTTTTCAGACGGGCTGTGGTGAATGCAACGTTCTGTGGGAAATCTGACTAGGGACCGAGATTCTTTTAGACGGGCTGTGGTGAATGCAACGTTCTGTGGGAGATCTGACTAGGGACCGAGATTCTTTCATGCTGGTGGTGGTGAATGCAACGTTCTGCAAAGGACATGCGACCTGATGATGATATGAAGAGTAAGATTGTAGATTAGGTTTCGTGCATAGTTATTTACTCAGAACAAGCGTTGTTTTTTAAAGAAATTAGCTTCGGTAATCGTTTAGACTGGTGCGCAGCCACTCATACACCTTCGCTTGGTTTCCATCTTTGACAATTTTCACAGCTTCAGCTCGTCATGAATGACGTCATGAGTTGATCCAACACGAATATCCAACAATAACACACACGTCCTTGACTGTGACGCCTCGATCTTCCCGCATCATGTTTTTCAAAGGCTGCAGTGTTGTCTTCCGTGACTTCCCTCGTCCTCTGAATTTGAGTAGATTTCCGTGACACAAACAACGCAGTTATTGAACATCTTAGTCCACCACCACACTTGTACACAACTCATGCACCTGTCACTGTACTCAATTCATATCCTGTTTCCCAGGTTCACGTGTACTGCAGGCGTGCCACGCCATCTATTGGTAGCTCAAGGTCACCACCTCCACATACCAGACACACAATGACATCGGTCGCACAGGCGATTTTTAATACAATTTATCAATTTTCCGACTGAAGTTGCAAAGAAAGAAATTAAAAATAGACACCTGTCTGTTATTAAAAACAAAAGGACAGTGATGCCGTAAAAGACTGAACTGTACTACACATGTAGACCAACGTTGTTGGAACATGAATCAACAGAGCAAAGAACAAGTAAATAACAGCTCAATCAGAGATACACCACACAATCTGTCTGAATATAGCGTTAACTCTTTCCATACGGAAGCTTTTTATCAATGTCCCGGAAAATATAATTTCAGAGACACAATTTTTTTTATGGTTTGAAGAATAAATATACGTATTTATATTTATCTAACATATTTATATTTATGAATGTTTAGATAATTGAACAAGGTATTATATTTCACAAATACCAAGATGATACAAGACTTGTAAAAAGAATTTGGTTTGATGACGGTTTACACTAATCACATTGAGAGTGACGCACTGTGCGGCGAAACGTACGGAAAGAGTTAAGGGAAGGGAGATAAACGTGTAGTTGTCAAATCTTAATTATCTGGTCATTGTTCTAGAAGCAAGACATGGAAGGTCGAGGTCAAAACTGTCATTCAAAAGAGTTCTGTTAACACGTAGATAACCGCACGGTGTTCTCGTTTGGCCTGGGCGATTGTGATGCATGGTCACGAATTTGTTTTTGTTTTTTTTCTTGAGTCATGTCCACGTGACCGGACACACGTCAGCAATCTCTGGAGATTATAACAGTCCAGCATAAGTAAGGATTGAGCGAACAGACCAGGATTTTTGGGGATAAGTAAGGATTGTGAGAACAGTTCACCATGTTTGGGGATAAGTAGGGATTGAGCGAACAGTCCAGCATGTTTGGGGATAAGTAGAGGTTGAGCCAACAGTCCAGCGTAAGTTGGGATTGAGCGAAAATTAAGAGAATGGCTTGGCAGAAGGTTAACAACAGAAATGATAAATAACTGTCGAGATCGAGAGTTGTGGAGAGACATGACATCCTACGTCTGCAGGCCCGGAACTTGATGATGATAAGAAAAACACATCTTTGACTGTACCGCGATTCAAACCCGAGTCGTCCCTATTTGGAAGACGACAAGTTATCGATTCGGCTACTTGGCCTCGTTTATACGACAAGATCATAAAGGACTGCAGTGTCAGGTTCTCAACAGCACACGTCTTGGATAACAAATGTGACCGTTTAAAAAATAAAAGTAAAGTGCCCCGTCACGCCAAGTAGCGTATAGTGTATGTATAGAGGATGCAGTATATATATATATATATAAGACGACTAGAGGCCACAGAGATGGGATCTCTCAGAAGAATGTTGAAAGTTCCCTGGACAGCTAAGAAGTCCAATGAGGAAGTTCTCAAAGAGGCCAACACAAAAAGGGAGCTCTTAAAAAACATGAGAAAGTAACAATCAAAATTTTTCGGGCACATCATGAGAAGAGGAAAGTTGGAATACTTGGTTACAACTGGCAAAATAAAAGGAAAGAGAGATCGCGGACGACAAAGAGAGAAAATACTGGATAGCTTGGTGTCATGGCATGAAAAACAGTCAACAACAGAACTGATACGATGCACTGTAGATAGAAGATTGTGGAAGGACATGATCGCTTACGCCAACCGGTATGGCACATAATGAAGATATATATATGGCCTTTGGCGTCTTGACAACAGACGGTCGGTAGCAAGCAATCATGATAAGTCAGTAGTTTGGTAAAGCATTAGTGTCTCATACTGGGTGCTGCTTTACTGAACATCGTCTCTCGTGGCCGAATTTGTCAATCCTGGACAGACAGGTCCATCCACATAACGAACAAGGTGTACCCGCGGTACCCGGCCTTGTCTCCTTTCTCTTGCGCCTTTTGTCTTCTGAATTTGACATCAGCACTGTCTCGAAAGTTGCTGTGCCAATTTTTACTCTCCATGTGCTACGAGCCGCAGCCATATTTTCCCATTTCCTTTCACTGATAGAAAATTCACTCAAGGAAGCCCTGCAAACATCCTTATATATATATATATGGTGTTGGTGATCAGAAAAAGGCATCGAATGGATACAATGAGAACTTTTGGAGGACCTCGACTTTGCTGATGACATAGTTCTCATCAGCAGTCAGATAAAAACGATGCAGGAAAATACAAATGAGCTATCATCAATAGCCAGCAAAATTGGGTTTGAGATCAATCATGAAAAGACTAAAGTCATGAAAAGCTTAATTCCAACAGATGACAAAATATACATGGAAAACAAACCAGTGGAAGAGATCGATCACTTTATCTATCTTGGAAGTCACATTGATCGAGAAGGGGATACGAGCAAAGAAATTAGAATCAGAATATCTAAAGCAGCAATGTCTTTCAGAAGCCTTGAAAAGTTGTGGAAATCAAAACTCATCAGCACAAACACAAAACTTAGACTATTCAAATCAAACGTTATATCTACCCTTACGTATGCATGTGAGAGCTGGAAAACAACAAGAGACATAGAAACAAAGTTGAACGCATTTGAAAATAAATATTTCAAGAAAATACTTGGTATAACGTGGAACGATTCAAAACAAACGAAGGAATTAGAGAAATCGCCAATCAACCACTAATATTTTCAGTAATCACGAAAAGATGATGGTCATATGTTGGACATGTGATGAGGAGAGATAATAACCGAATAGCAAAGCAAGCCCTCATATGGGAACAACAGATAGTGAGTGAACCACTGAGCTATCGCGGCTCCAAGAAATACTTATAAATGGATCAAAATGTAAAGCCAAATTTGATAAGGGATATAATCATTAAATAACTTATGTCAATTAATGATGTACTAATTATGTCCCTTGCTTGCTTTCATTTCAAAGAGCTGAAATAAGATGGTGAGACATTTCAGGGTATGAGGTATGTTTACAGCACTCGGGAAAAAAAACAATTCACAAATAACAACAACAACAACAACAAATAAAGAACAATATATGGTCCGAAGTAATATCGAACCCGTTCTCCTCAGCTTTGCCGCGAAAAACCAAACGGTGGAGCATACGGCCAACTCATCAGCATCATGTGCCACACCGGTTGGCGTAGGTGATCATGTCCCTCCACAATCTTCTATCTACAGTGCATCGTATCAGTTCTGTTGTTGACTGTTTTCCATGCCATGACATCAAGCTATCCAGAATTTTCTCTATTTGTCGTCCGCGATCTCTCTTTCCTTTTATTTTACCAGTTGTAACCAATTATTCCAACTTTCCTCTTCTCATGATGTGCCCGAAAAAATGTTGATTGCTATTTTCTGATGTTTTTTAAGAGCTCCTTTTTGTGTTGGCCTCTTTAAGAACTTCCTCATTGGTCTTTTTAACTATCAACATTCTTCTGAGAAATCCCATCTCTGCGGCCTCTAATCTTCTTTTCATTTGTTTGTCTACTGTCCATGATTCGCTTCCATAGGTCATAATTGGTTCTATATAGCACCGATGAACTCTCTTTCTCATTTCTATTGACATAGATTTGTTGCATAAAATATTTTTCATTTTCTGAAATGCTATTTTGGCCTGAGCTATTCTGCTTTTTATTTCTGTGTTGCATCTTCAACCAACTAGATTTTTTGCGACATTCACGACTTCTGTTTTGTTGATGTTGATTTTCATGTTGTATTTTGTACCTGAGCTGTTGAGTTTGTTTAAGTGTTCTTGTAGGTCTTCTATTGTTTCATGTATTAGTGCCTGATCGTCTGCAAATAGAAGCTCGTTGATCTCCTCTGTCTCTGATGGGTTGGCTAGCTTGCATATATGGTCCATGTATGTAATAAACAGTAGGGGGTATAGTACGCACCCCTGTCTTACACCTGATCTAACTTCTATTTATATATTATCCTTATTGCATTTCATTGCTTTGACCCTACTGTTAAAGGCTTAACATGGGTAAGTGAGATAAAACACGAAATCAAAAATGATGTTGCGCCTCGCTAGGCGTTCTGGTGTGTCAAAAGACAAAAACATCACCAACGTAAAGCTACTATCATAGCTTCTGTAAATATATGGCCCTTTTCGTCTTGTCAGACAGTCTAGTGGAGGCTATTGCGTATTTTTGTGAGGTTTTGTTTTTGTGGAATAGTTTCTCTCGTGGCTAATTCTACCAATGTTTGACAAACACACACGGTCACAGAATGAACAAGTCAGGCCCACTGATCCACAGGATTTTCCATCCTTTTTCAAGAGTCTTTTCTCTTCTAAGTTTTGCCTTAGCTCAATCTCAAATGATTTTATACCGTTCCTTATACATGCTCTCCATGATGTGCGATCACTTGCCAAATGTTCCCAGTCATTTTCACAGATGAAGTCATTCAGAGATGATTTACAGATATCTCTATATCATAGTTTAGGTCTACCGATTTGTTTTTTTTTCGTGTATTAGTTCACCATATAGTATTTCCTTGGGGATGCATTTTTCTTCCATTCGCTGGACATGCCCCAGCCATCTTAGTCTTCGACATCCGAGCATCGACATGATTGTTGGGGTCTTAGCACGTTACAGGACAGTTAAGTTGGTTATTTTTTCCTGCCATTTGATGTGCATTATTCTGCGGAGACATCGCTTGTGGAAGACATTTAGTCTTTTTTCGTGATTTGAGTATGTTGTCCAGGTTTCAGATCCATATAATAGTGTGCTAAGCACACAAGTTTGATATATTAAGAGTTTGGTCTTCAGTGTTAGTTTCGTGTTGTTCCAGGCCCTTTCTGTGAGTTTGTCGAAAAAATAACTTATGTATGTCTTCCAATGCTGCAGCAGCAAGCCTAGCCCGAACGTTATTTTGAGACTTCGTGTTGGACTCAACCTACGTACAGGCAAAACTCAGAGAATAACATTACACCCCCTCCCTCAACCCCCCCCCCCCCCAACTCTCAACCTTATTGACAACTTTACAACAGTTTCCTGTTTGTGTTCCTTTACCACTCCTAAACAGAAGAGTTCGGGTTCAGTTCCCATAACTGTAGATTTTTTTTTCCCGGACTAATATGGCTCCGGGGTTCATCATTATGTACCATACCGGTTGGCGTAGGCGATCACGTCCTTACGCAATTCTCTATCCACAATTCATCCTACCACTTCCGCTGTTCACATGTTTGCCATGCCATGACATCAAGCTGTCTAGTATCTTCTCTCTTTGTCGTCCGTGATCTTTCTTTCCCTATATTATGCCAGTTGTAACCAAGTATTCCAACTTTCCTATTCTCATGATGTGCCCGAAAAATGTTGATTGTTTGTTTCTTTCTGATGTTCTTTTTTTTTTTTATAGAAGCTTCCTTTTTGTGTTGGCCCCTTTGAGAATCTCCTCGTTGGTCTTTTTTTTACTGTCAAGGGAACTGTCAAACATTTATCTAAGAAATCCCTTCTCTGTGGCTTTTAGAATCGGTCTTTTCATTTGTTTGTCTACTATCCATGACTCGCTTCCATTTGGCTCTATATAGCACTGCTGAAATGTCTTTTTCTCTTTTATTGACATATATACGGGTATATAGACCTAAATAAATGAGTGCCACGAATTTTTATGGGAATTAAAGGCGGCCTGGAGTAATACCGACCACATCACCCCAAAATATGTTCACTAAAATCATTTTTATGGAAGGCTCCGGTATCACTGTAAATTAATTAAATTCCATAATCGCTCAACCGCCCGTGCCAGTGAAATCATCCGAATTAGTAACTCATCTCCCAAACAAAGAAAGGTAACTGTGGTCTAAAATCATATTCCTCATATGCCTAGGAAAGTGGGGAGGTAACCCTTATTTTTTACTTACATTAACTGATGCTTCCTAATTTTGAAAAAAAAAAAAAAATTTGGTTAGTCATCATCTAATTTACACAGAGAGTAGAATCCCACTATTCGTTCTAGAACTCTTTGAATCGTAACTACCAGCCAGTGCCACTGTACACTGGATAACATAACAACAAAACATGTTCTACAGGATTGCCCCCAGTACACAGACCTGAGAAGGACAATGTGGTCTATACCCACCTCCCTGGAAGAGAAACTACCAGCCAATGCAATTGCACACTGGATAACATAACAACAAAACACGTTCTACAGGATTGCCCCCAGTACACAGACTTGAGAAGGACAATGTGGTCCATACCCACCTCCCTGGATGAGAAACTACCAGCCAATGCCACTGTACACTGGATAACATAACAACAAAACATGTTCTACAGGATTGCCCCCAGTACACAGACCTGAGAAGGACAATGTGGTCCATACCCACCTCCATGGAGGAGAAACTATATGGGGCAATCGAATCACTTAAACAGACAGCTGACTTCATGAGAGAGTCCGGAATCCTAGCCTGAATGACGCCATGATCGCAGAAGCAGAAGAAGAATAGCATTCCGGGCAAGCACTGATTTTTTTCCCCCAAAGAAATAATGTAATTTGGATTAATTCATATTAGACCGCCGATGATTATTTTAGTTCGTTCAGAAATTCGTGCCCACATACTTGATTAATTATCTCGGAAACTGATGAATTTCTGTAATTCTTTTTTCGTGAAATCTTATTTTTTCCCCGACCTTCAGTCTGATTTTTTGTCCTACTGTCATGCATTTAGGACAATTTTTTACTTATTTGAGGTATATAAAATATGATTTTCTTGCTTGTCCTAAATTTAAGGATTTTACAATACCCACATTGTTGTAATCAACTCACCGTTTAAAAAGACAAATTTAACGTGCTCTCCCCACTATATTAGAGCCAGGTCGCAGTCACTGAACTGTAACTTGCCAGACGCGCGCCACTCATAGATCTTTGTTGGTCGTGAAAAATGTGTCTTTCAAATTGGCCCCTCCATTTCATAATTGTGTGAACCAACATTCCATAATTGTGTGAGTCAACATTTCATAATTGTGTGAGTCAACATTCCATAATTGTGTGAACCAACATTCCATAATTGTGTGAGTCAACATTTCATAATTGTGTGAACCAACATTCCATAATTGTGTGAGTCAACATTTCATAATTGTGTGAACCAACATTTCATAATTGTGTGAACCAACATTTCATAATTGTGTGAACCAACATTTCATAATTGTTTGAATCAACATTTCATAATTGTGTGAGTCAACATTTCATAATTGTGTGAACCAACATTTCATAATTGTGTGAGTCAACATTTCATAATTGTGTGAACCAACATTTCATAATTGTGTGAGTCAACATTTCATAATTGTGTGAATCAACATTTCATAATTGTGTGAATCGACATTTCATAATTGTGTGAACCAACATTTCATAATTGTGTGAACCAACATTTCATAATTGTGTGAATCAACATTTCGTAATTGTGTGAATCAACATTTCATAATTGTGTGAGTCAACATTTCATAATTGTGTGAGTCAACATTTCATAATTGAGTGAATCAACATTTCATAATTGTGTGAACCAACATTTCATAATTGTGTGAGTCAACATTTCATAATTGTGTGAGTCAACATTTCATAATTGTGTGAACCAACATTTCATAATTGTGTTAACCAACATTTCATAATTGTGTGAACCAACATTTCACAATTGTGTGAACCAACATTTCATAATTGTGTGAACAAACATTTCATAATTGTGTGAACCAACATTTCATAATTGTGTGAGTCAACATTTCATAATTGTGTGAGTCAACATTTCATAATTGTGTGAACCAACATTTCATAATTGTGTGAACAAACATTTCATAATTGTGTGAACCAACATTTCATAATTGTGTGAACCAACATTTCATAATTGTGTGAACCAACATTTCATAATTGTGTGAACCAACATTTCATAATTGTGTGGACCAACATTTCATAATTGCGTGAACCAACATTCCATCATTGTGTGAACCAACATTCCATCATTGTGTGAACCAACATTTCATAATTGTGTGAACCAACATTTCATAATTGTGTGAACCAACATTTCATAATTGTGTGAACAAACATTTCATAATTGTGTGAACCAACATTTCATAATTGTGTGAACCAACATTTCATAATTGTGTGAACCAACATTTCATAATTGTGTGAACCAACATTTCATAATTGTGTGGACCAACATTTCATAATTGTGTGAACCAACATTCCATCATTGTGTGAACCAACATTCCATCATTGTGTGAACCAACATTTCATAATTGTGTGAACCAACATTTCATAATTGTGTGGACCAACATTTCATAATTGTGTGAACCAACATTTCATAATTGTGTGAACCAACATTCCATAATTGTGTGAACAAACATTCCATAATTGTGTGAACGAACATTCCATCATTGTGTGAACCAACATTTCATAATTGTGTGAACCAACATTTCATAATTGTGTGAACCAACATTTCATAATTGTGTGAACCAACACTTCATAATTGTGTGAACCAACATTTCATAATTGTGTAAGCCAGCAGCACATGACAGAAGTAGAAGGCACGTTTCCATCTGTTTACTTTCTCTATATATCAATAAGGACAACAGGAAGAAACATGACAGAAGAAGAGAAACAAAGCACGAAAGAAAAACGGAAAAAATGGAAAACAAAACAAAAACAAGTATGTCAAAATAAAGAACAGGAAAAAGAAGAAAGAAAAGAACTGTACAAGAAGAGACAGGGCAAAAAGAAAGGGGGAAAATGGAAAAAAAAAATAGAAGAAAAGGTATGGTAAAAGCTTTACGTGGTTAGTAGACGACACAGATTTGAACGACGTTTCAGCTGAATAGGCCTTCAGCAGGAACAGACAAACAACAACACAGACAGATATGTAAGTAAATATAACTAATCCTACATGGCTAACTAGTAATGAAATATCCAAAACAAAATAATCGAAAAACGTTAAAGAAAAGCAAATTGACTTCCCTTGTGCCGTGGACGCTGGTCAGGACGTGAAAAGGGCGCGTAACGCGGGTCTGGCTGTAATATACCCTCTGGGTAATTTTCCCTCACAATTCAGCTTTACTGCAGCTTCGCATTTTTATGCATTTTTTGCCTTAACCCCAAAAAGAAAGAATGACGAGAAGAAATATAATAAGAAGAAGAAAACAGAAATAATCACGTGTTTCAGAAGGGAAAAAAGTGCGTGAAAATGAAAACAGGAAGAACATGGATATAAACAAGACGAGTATGGTAAAAAGGGCAGAAGACAAGAAGAAGACGAAGGAGAGTAGGAAGAAAAGAAAAGCAATAAGAACACGGAGAAAATAAGGAAAAGAAGAACCAGAAAGTCAAGCAAAACAAATAACAAAGATACATAAGGGAAGAGAAGTGAGAAAAAGAAGACAAACGAAAGGAGAAGAACACAAAGAATAATGAGATAAAGAAGAGAACAACAGAGCACGTAGAAGAAATAGACGAAGTGAGCACTCACTCTAATAGGGTTAAGGTAAAGAAATGTAAATGAATGCTTACAAATGCAAAGCTGCAGTAAAGCTAAATGTGAGGGAGATGTGCAAAAAAAAAAAATATATATATATATAAAATGGTATGGTAAAAGCTTTACATGATTGATAGACAATACAGATTTGATCGACGTTTCAGCTCAATAGGCCTTCAGCAGGAACAAACAAACAATACGCACACACGGATATGTAAGTAAATAAAACTAATCCTACATCTTCTTTTACCTTTTTTTTTAGCTCCCAGTGGAGCATAGGTCTTCAACAATTACTTTCCAAGCCGTTCTGTTTTTTGACATTTTTTTAAGATCATTCCATGTCTTCCCCATCATCTTCATCTCTGCTTCTATCTGACTTCTCCAAGAATTCTTTGGTCTTCCTCTTTGTCTTTTCCCCTGGGGAATCTAAAAAAGGGCCTGTTGTGCAATACTCTCGGTTGGCTTCCGTAGTGTGTGTCCTATCCAGAGCCAATGTCTTCGCTGTATCTCTTATCCACTGGTATTTGACTGGTACAATTCCATAATTCTATGTTAGTGATTTTGTCCTACAATCCTACATCATCATCAAGTACCGGGCCTGCTGGCGTAGGTGATCATGTTTCTCCACAACTTTCGATCTCGGCAGCTATTTATCATTTCTGTTGTTGACCTTCTGCCAAGCCATTCTCTTAAGCTGTCTGTTATTTTTTCTCTTTGCTTCCCGCTATCTCTTCATCCCTCAATTTTTCCCAGTTGTTACAATATATTCCAGATGTTCTCTTCTCATTACATGGCCAAAAAATGATGATTGTTTCTTCCTAATATTGGAAGATTCAATCCTATATAGCTAAATAGCAATGAAACATCCAAAACAAAATAATTGAAAACTGATGGAGTTCTCACTCTCATCCAACATTATAGTTTTCAAATCGCAGATCACGTGACACTTCCGGCCATCTTGGTCCAGTCTTCCACCCTTTGTTTGCAATGCCTTCGACATCAAGAACATATTGGTGGTAAGGATCGATATTTGAGGCCTTTATACACAAATAGTGTTTGTAAATGTGCGGTTAACATACACTGAGGCTAATATAGTGTAAATAGGTATGGTTCCTGTTATATTTATGAACTCATGACCTAAAAAATAATGAATAATTGAATACCTGCCTCCTACAGTTGAGTAACTCACTCAGTAACTATCACTGTCTACTACTATCAGTACTAGCTTTTTTTAGCTACTCCTACTCCTACCTACTTTAATTTTAGGTTTTTTTTCCGTATGTTATTGTTATGGTTAATCAGTAATGAATTATTTAATGAATGATAACCGTTATCGTAGCGTAACGATCATTGTAAAACCGAAAAATAAACGGCAGCTCGTTATTTGCGGGTCATCATCATTACATTCCGAACATGTCCATACACAGTGACACTACTACTACTACACTGTGTTGATTGATATTGATACTTCTTGTCGTCATTGTTTATTGTCGCTGAAAGTCGACGGCTCGGGATATGGTTGTGTTCTCTTAACTTAACCGTAATTAATCAACGGTCCACATTTTAAGTTCACAATTCTTGGTTAATGCTACTTAATGTTTAGTTTACTAGTGACGAGGATCATCGATGTTGCACGTCGTTGTTCAAGTTGTTGCACGTCGGATGTAAGTCACAGTAAGTGATTACTGATTGCACAGATTGCCCCAACAACAGTTTGAGTTTGTCCCCCCAGTCACAATCACTGGAGTGGGGACTGATTGCTCTTGAGGCAAGACGCCGGTCTCAAGACAGAGAGGTTATGAGTTCAAATGCCAGTTGTACCAGTTTGGGTTTTTTATTTATGATTTCTCTCTGTCGTAACCACCGCTGATCACAGCAGCGATGCTCGCACTTGAAACGTCAATTACAGATTGATGGAAAAAATATGAGTACTTCTGATGACAGAGTTATCTGCCTGTGCGGAGAGGGACCCCTGTGCACGTGGCTGCCAGGGAAAAATGGATTAACACACAAAATTCAGTTCCTAGTCTTTATGGACTTCACCAGAGATGAAAGCCGGTAAACGAACGCAATAAAAAAATCACTGGAGTAGACTGCAGTGTGGAGACCGAGGACTCAAGTTGTCACTTGGCGTGACGGGACACCACTTACTTTTTTTTATGCCGGTCAGTGAGGTGAGAACACTTGTTTAGCAGAAATAATTTGGGACACTAAACTTGTAAATTACCATATTCTGATTCTTCTATATCTCCCCACATTTTGTATCGCTCCTTTCTGGCATCTCCAGTTTTGACCAGATGTTCGTGCAGTCTGAACATGGTTGTCGGAGTTCATATGATCATGATGAGTTTAAGTGGAGTATCCGTGAATTCAAAGCTACAAATATACACATCAAAGCTACAAATATACTCATCAAAGCTACAAATATACACATAAAAGTTACAAATATACTCATCGAAGCTACAAATATACTCATCGAAGCTACAAATATACACATCAAAGCTACAAATATACACATCAAAGCAACAAATATACTCATCAAAGCTACAAATATACTCATCAAAGCTACAAATATACTCATCAAAGCTACAAATAAACTCATCAAAGCAACAAATATACTCATCAAAGCTACAAATATACACATCAAAGCTACAAATATAATCATCAAAGCAACAAAATACTCATCAAAGCTACAAATATACTCATCAAAGCAACAAATATAATCATCAAAGCAACAAAATACTCATCAAAGCAACAAATATACTCATCAAAGCAACAAATATAATCATCAAAGCAACAAAATACTCATCAAAGCTACAAATATACTCATCAAAGCAACAAATATACTCATCAAAGCAACAAATATAATCATCAAAGCAACAAATATAATCATCAAAGCAACAAAATACTCATCAAAGCTACAAATATACTCATCAAAGCAACAAATATAATCATCAAAGCAATAAATATAATCATCAAAGCAACAAAATACTCATCAAAGCTACAAATATACTCAACAAAGCAACAAATATAATCATCAAAGCAACAAAATACTCATCAAAGCTACAAATATAATCATCAAAGCAACAAAATACTCATCAAAGCAACAAATATACTCATCAAAGCAACAAATATACTCATCAAAGCAACAAATATACTCATCAAAGCAACAAAATACTCATCAAAGCAACAAAATATACTCATCAAAGCAACAAATATACTCATCAAAGCAACAAATATACTCATCAAAGCAACAAATATAATCATCAAAGCAACAAAATACTCATCAAAGCTACAAATATACTCATCAAAGCAACAAATATACTCATCAAAGCTACAAATATACTCATCAAAGCTACAAATATACTCATCAAAGCAACAAATATACTCATCAAAGCTACAAATATACTCATCAAAGCTACAAATATAATCATCAAAGCAACAAAATACTCATCAAAGCTACAAATATACTCAGATAAACTACAAATGTGGAGAAATCACCCAATGACATGAACAAAAAGCAATATCTGTCTACTATAGGAACAGCTATAACAGATATTCTCGAATATATATTAAAGAAACAATCATCACCATCATGCAACATAAAAATAAACAGGACAAATCTGAAACAAGTGCAGTATGTCAAATACTTGGGCACAATAATAAGACCTGATGGAAGATGCACCACAGAAATAAAAAGCAGAATAGCTCAGGCCAAAATAGCATTTCAGAAAATAATAAAATATCTTACGCGACAAATCTATGTCAATAGAAGTGAGAAAGAGGGTTCATCTGTGCTATGTAGAACCATTTCTGACCTATGGAAGCTAATCATGGACAGTAGACAAACAAATGAAAAGACGATTAGAGGCCACAGAGATGGGATTTCTCAGAAGAATGTTGAAAGTTCCCTGGACAGCTAAAAAGGCCAATGAGGAAGTTCTCAAAGAGGCTAACGCAATAAGGGAACTCTTAAAAACATCAGAAAGATACAATCAACATTTTTCTGACACATCATGAGAAGAGGAAAGTTGGAATAATTGGTCACAACTGGCAAAATAAAAGGAAGGAGAGATCGCGGATGACAAAGAGAGAAAATACTGGATAACTTGATGTCATGGCATGGAAAACTGTCAACAACAGAACTGATACGATGCACTGTAGATAGAAGATTGTGGAAGGACATGATCACCTACACCAACCGGTATGGCACATGATGATGCTGATGATGACATATATCAACAAGTGGGAGCTTCTGTGCAGATTGATAAGATCAATAATACTTTCTTTTATGTGATTGATAAGACCAATAATACTTTTTTTTATGTGATTGATAAGACCAATAATACTTTATTTTATGTGATTGATAAGACCAATAATACTTTCTTTTATGTGATTGATAAGGCCAATAATACTTTATTTTCAGCCAATAAGAGGTATGGAACCTTCGGTCCAGTCACCTAGTGTGAGCAAGAAACATGAGCCAGATTGTGAAGTGAGTTTCTTTCTTGTAGCATGTTTTTGTTTTAAGTTTAGGTTGCTTAGATGGAGTTGTGCTGAAATGCAGGTTCCTTGTAGCAAAGCATTGTGTCAAGGAGTATGAGATTGATTCTACTTTTTAGCTGTTTTTGTTATTTTGTGTTTTCTGTTTGTTGTTCTCAGTGTTTTGTTTTCTATTTGTTGTTCTCAGTGTGTGTTTTCTGTTTGTTGTTCTCAGTGTTTGTTTTCTATTTGTTGTTCTCAGTGTTTGTTTTCTATTTGTTGTTCTCAGTGTTTGTTTTCTATTTGTTGTTCTCAGTGTTTGTTTTCTATTTGTTGTTCTCAGTGTTTGTTTTCTATTTGTTGTTCTCTATGTTTTCTGTTTGTTGTTCTCAGTGTTTTCTGTTTCTTGTTCTCAGTGTTTTCTGTTTGTTGTTCTCAGTGTTTTCTGTTTGTTGTTCTCAGTGTTTTCTGTTCATTGTTCTCAGTGTTTTCTGTTTGTTGTTCTCAGTGTTTTCTGTTTGTTGTTCTCAGTGTTTTCTGTTTGTTGTTCTCTGTGTTTTCTGTTTGTTGTTCTCAGTGTTTTCTGTTCGTTGTTCTCAGTGTTTTCTGTTTGTTGTTCTCTGTGTTTTCTGTTTGTTGTTCTCTGTGTTTTCTGTTTGTTGTTCTCTGTGTCTTCTGTTTGTTTACAGATTTTTCCAAGAGCAGTAAACTTATTATTGACCTTTATTTGTTTGTCTCGCGCCTCTGAAGTTTTCATTCCTAATACATAGTAGTTAATTTATTGAGTTATTAGCGGGTCATCATCATTGCACTCCGAACATGTCCATAAGTGCTCAGATCCCCCACCTTAGCAAGTCCCGCAGTGTTCAGCGACTGACGACTCCAGTTCTGTGTTGGTTGATAAGTCTTCTTATATGGCCTCTAAGTTTCTTGTTTCTAGCTGCGCCCATCTTAACGTCCATCATTTTCAACTGAAGGAGTGACATGGACTCATGGTTGTTGAAGTCCTGTGCCCTTCCCACATCTCGGAGGGCATTGATGATGTCCGCCCGATTCATTGGTTGACCTACCTCAACAATAGTGCAGCTAGCCAACCTGTCCGCTCTTTCATTTCCCCATACTCTCACATACTTCTGGGACATAGACAAAGGTGAATTTACGCAACAAGTTAATTATTAATGCCTATAGTTTTAAATTTCGAGACCACGCTTTGGGGAGTTCAAGCGCCTACCACCTGCAGTCACAACAGTAATGCAGACAGTCCATCAAATGACAAGACTTAACCTCAACCTCCTAGTTGGTCTCCCCTGGTTACAGCCTGAATCAGAACAGGCAGGCTAACAGGGGCTGGGATTGTCATATTTCTTGTAGTGGTGGCTTTTATTGAAAGGACGGCTTAGCTTTGCAGTACCTCTAAGCTGGACAAGTCACAGAGGCTGGGATTGCCATATTTCTTGTAGTGGTGGCTTTTATTGAAAGGAAGGCTTAGCTTTGCAGTACCTCTAAGCAGGACAAGTCACACAGGCTGGGATTGTCATGTTCCCTGTAGTGGTGGCTTTTATTGAAAGGAAAGTTGATGTTTTTAGTTCATTTTGTGTGTATCCCGTTTGGTATATGTTGATGCATATGTCTGTGATCACTTCAATGCCAAAATCTTCTAGTGCCTTTATCCTCTCTATGCCTCTGGACAAGAAGGTCCTAAGTTCAACTTGCACAAGGGAGGTTGGAATTTTTTACTTCCAATCCTTGGTTTCTTCATGGCTCTACGCTCCTTGTCTGGTCTTTAGTGAGATCTGAAGTCAATCCCTCTCTGGGTGGTGAGATCTAATGTCTAGCCCTCTCTGGGTGGTGATATCTGATGTCTAGCCCTCTCTGGGTGGTGAGATCTGATGTCTAGCCCTCTCTGGGTGGTGATATCTGATGTCTAGCCCTCTCTGGGTGGTAAGATCCGATGTCAAGCCATTTCTGGGTGGTGAGATCCAGTGTCAAGCCCTCTCTGGGTGGTGAGATCTGATGTCAAGCCCTCTCTGGGTGGTGAGATCCGGTGTCAAGCCCTCTCTGGGTGGTGAGATCCAATGTCTAGCCCTCTCTGGGTGGTGAGATCCAATGTCAAGCCCTCTCTGGGTGGTGAGATCCGGCGTCAAGCCCTCTCTGGGTGGTAAGATCCGATGTCAAGCCCTCTCTGGGTGGTGAGATCCAATGTCAAACCCTCTCTGGGTGGTGAGACCCGATGTCTAGCCCTCTCTGGGTGGTGATACCCGATGTCTAGCCCTCTGGGTGGTGAGACCCAATGTCTAGCCCTCTCTGGGTGGTGAGACCCAATGTCTAGCCCTCTCTGGGTGGTGAGACCCGATGTCTAGCCCTCTCTGGGTGGTGAGACCCGATGTCAAGCCCTCTGTGATTAAAGCAAAAACAGGAGATGTCATGTCCACTTTAAAGAACCCATGGCATTTTGAAAGTGGAAATAGTAGGCTAAAAGTGGTCATTGTCTGGGTAAAGTTGTTAGGAAAATACATCAAAACTCTCGTTGATAAAAAAAATAAGAGTACCTCTGAAGTCAGATAATATCTGCCTCTATGATGAGGGACATGTGAGCACACGACCGCCAGTGTGGAATATAAGAAAAAGTTATATACATGAAAAATTCCCAGAACTTCGTTAGAGATATTAAAAAAAACTTGTGTATACAAAGTAACAATTCTATCTATTGACCTTTCGAGCCGTAGCCAGCCCATAGGGCATAGACCAAGATACTCCTTCTCTTATCTGAATTTTTGTTCTAGCAGTTTTCAATTCTTTGAAAGATATTTTATCAAATCTCGCCATTTGTCTCTGTTCTGTGCAAGCAGCTATATCTCATTGAGGGAGTCGATTCCTGCTGCTCTTGCCTCTCTCATCAATGATCTTTTCAGTATCTCTCTGGGTCGACCTCTTTTCCTCTGACCTGTTGTTTCCCACATGAGGGCTTGCTTTGCTATTCTGTTATTATCTCTTCTCATAACATGTCCAACATATGACAATCGTCTTTTTCTTTATTACTGAAGATATTAGTGGTTGATTGGCGATTTCTCTAATTTCCTTGTTTGTTTTGAATTCGTTCCATGCTATACCAAGTATTTTCCTTAGACATTTATTTTTGAATGCGTTCAACTTTGTTTCTATATCTCTTGTCGTTTTCCAACTTTCACACGCATACGTTAGGTTTGATAGTACGTTTGATTTGAATAGTCTAAGTTTTGTGTTTGTTCTGATGAGTTTGGATTTCCACAACTTTTCAAGGCTTCTGAAAGACATTGCTGCTTTAGCTATTCTGATTCTAATTTCTTTACTTGTATCCCCTTCTCGATCAATGTGACTTCCAAGACAAGTAACAATTATAACGATGATAATCTATTCTTTTCAGTGGATCAATTCATCTGCCAATCTTACTGCTTCTCTGTCTTGATTCTACTGACTCTTACACTCATCAAAGACCTCTCCTATATGCTCACATAATCATCATCAAATACTGGGCCTGCTGGCATAGGTGATCATGTCTCTCCACAACTTTTGATCTCGACAGTTATTTATCATTTCTGTTGTTGACCTACTGCCAAGCCATTCTCTTAAGCTGTCTGCTGGTATCTTTACTCTTTGCTTTCCTCTATCTCATCGTCTCTCAATTTTCCCAGTTATTACAATATATTCCCGCTGTTCTCATTACATGACCAAAAAATGATGATTGTTTCTTCCTAATATTGGACATTAGCTCCCTTTTTGCTTTGGCTTCTTTCAGAACATTTTCATTACTCTTCTTTGCTGTTTATGGTATTCTCAACATTCTTCTGTAAAACCATATTTCTACAGCCTCCAGTGATTTCTTTGTCTGTTGTCCTATTTCCATGTAAAAGTAAAGAGCCCCTTCCCACCAAGTGGCATATAGGAAAATATGGTTTTAGTGCCCATAAATTTTACAGACCTTCAGCACATGATTTTTGGGGTAATGTGGTCAGTATTATGCCCGTGCTGCTTTAATTTCCTAGAAAAATGCGGTACCCATTTAAGGGTGAACCCGAAAGCTGTCGGTTGGGATCGTACCCTACCCCTTGTCCCTTGTAGTCCAGTTCACTAACCACTGAGCTATCGCGGCTTCCTATTGTCCTTGCTTCACATCCATATGTTAAGACTGGCTCTACATAACATTTAAGAACTCTTTTTCTTGTTTCTATTGTCAAAAATGGATTGCATAGTATCTTCCTCATTTTCTGGAAAGCTGCTTTTGCTTGAGCCATTCTGCATCTCACCTCTTTTGTACATCTTCTGTCTGAGGTTAACAAAGGTGGCGATTGATGATTGTAGTTTGGTGGTTTTGTGATGGTGGTTTTCTGTGCTCATATAATATCATTACATTAACATTCATTTGGATAATCCCTACCTTTCAGTCACATGATTAGCGAGTTCTGTTATCTTCCTTCTCTACACTTCCAGAACAAAGTGGCTACAAACTCCAAACCTGTGATCTCCCTTCTCCAAACTTTCTACACTTCCCGAACAAAGTGGCTACAAACTCCAAACCTGTGATCTCCCTTCTCCAAACTTTCTACACTTCCAGAACAAAGTGGCTACAAACTCCAAACATGTGATATCACAAATCTGTCACAATCCTAATATTCTTTCCTTCAGCTCTATTCAGAATAACCTCTCTGTATATTTGATTTCACAACTCTCTCGTATTTCAACAAACACCAGATGTGCCAACTACCCACCCTCGTATTTTCTTTAAAATAAAATTTAAAAACTACTTTAAGGTGGCCAGTGCAATAAATGGATGGCAGACAACTAAAACAAGTGGAGGAATTTAAATATCTAGGAAGTCTGATGACAATTTACAAGCACCAAAACAGACTCAACAAAGCTGGTAAAATCTTCGGACAAGTGTCACCACCATTGTCCAACAGGGAAATAACTCTAGAGGCAAAACATGCACTCTACAATACAATCTTCATCCCAACGTTGTGCTATCAATGCCAGTCCTGGACTCTAGATGCAAGAACAATAAGAAAAATAACGACTGCCAATATTAAATGTGTTAGACGCATGACAGGATATAGCTGAGGGATAAGATCAGAAATGAAGAACAGAGAAAAAAGGTAGGAATAATTCCCACCATTGAATACATAAAGAATCAACAGATAAAATGGTTTTGCCATGTGATAAGGCAGAAAGATCAAAACACAACATAAGGAAGCTTCAATAAATGTTGCGAGAACTTCAGACCAAAGGACATGAGCATGAAAAAGATGGTTTAGTGGAATATTAGAAATGCTAGGAAACATAACAGCAGCTTGATGAACAGAAGAGCAAAAGACCACAAATCATATCTCTCTTCGATGCTGAAAGGCAATTGAGGAATGGAAGTTGTAGAAGAAAAAGAGTGCAATAAATTGCTATCCTTTTTTAATAAGCTTTATTTACCAAAGTTTTGCATTAACAATCAACAAAGCTAACAGTCATGTGATCGAGCTACACGTTTCAACATTTTTTTTTCCCAGGATAATTCAGCAAATGTTTGCAGCCAAGATTTCAGCTCACAAGCCCATAAGGCTGACAAGAACAGTCAAGTGCCAGGAGTAAAGAAAGGAGAAGAGCCAGATGAGTGGCAAGGATGTGATGGTAAATATTAATGAAAGTTGAACAAATATTTTGTAGAACAATCATGAGTATTCCAATTTGGCAACTGACAAATTTGCCAGTATTTTTAATGATTTAATGGTTGCAAAAACTGTAGTATTTCTTTTTTTTTTCTTGGCATTGACCTGTCCAACAGGGAAAATCTGAAACTAGTGCAACTTGTCAAATACTTGGGCACAATAATAACATCAAATGGAAGATGCACCACAGAAATAAAAAGTAGAATAGCTCAGGTCAAAATAGTATTTCAGAAAATGAAAAATGTCTTATTAAACAAATCTATGTCAATAGAAGTGAGAAAGAGCATTCATCAATGATATATAGAGCCAGTTCTGACCTATGGAAGCTAATCATGGACAGTAGACAAACAAATGAAAAGACGATTAGAGGACACAGAGACGGGATTTCTCAGAAGAATGTTGAAAGTTCCCTGGACAGATAAAAAGACCAATGAGGAAGTTCTCAAAGAGGCCAACACAAAAAGGGAGCTCCTAAAAAACATCAGAAAGAAACAATCAACATTTTTCGGGCACATCATGAGAAGAGGAAAGTTAGAATGCTTGGTTACTACTGGCAAAATATAGGGAAAGACAGATCGTGGATAACAAAGATAGAAAATACTGGATAGCTTTGTGTGATGGCATGGAAAACAGTCGACAACAAAATTGATACGATGCACGGTGGATGGAAGATTGTGGAAAGGCATGATCGCTTGTGCCAACCTGTTTGGCACATAATGCTGATGAATCACCTGTTAAATGGGCTTTTTGTGTTGTGTAGATAGTAACAGAAGAGTTACCATATCTGTGCCTATTGGTCCAAAGCATCCATCTTTGACATTGGTAGATTTCCTTAGCAATTTGTGCCTGTGCAGTGCCACTTTAGCGTACTCTTGTTGACTTTTAACTGCTGAAGTGTTCTTTAACTCTCTCTGTACGTTCCGCCGCATGGTGCGCCGTTTCCGTTTCGGTTGCGTACATTCAGCCGCATAGTGTGCCGCGCTAAATTTTATTAGTGTGAACGCCATCAGACCATATTCGTTTTACATGTCTTGTATCATCTTGATATTGGTGAAATCTAATACCTTGTTCAATTATCTAAACATTCATATATAATATGTTATATGTTAGATAAATATAAATATGTAGATTGATTCTTAAAACCATGGACAATTTTGTCTCTGAAATCTCTTCTGTTGCGTCGATAAAAAGGTTCCGTATGGAAAGAGTTAACATACATGAATGCATATGAGACCTCTTGTTTTTCATATTTTACCCACAAAGTCTGAACATCAGATCTCTTCCCAGGGACGAAGGTAAAGCCACAAAGAAACCACGGATTAAGAGTGAAAAGTTCACACCACCTGTGGCAGTAATCGAACCCAGGATTTTCCTGATTCTGAGGTCTAGAGTGCCTAGTCCCCCCCATACACTATAGTAATAGTAAAGATTCCCTCTACATCTTGACTGGGGAAATACGGTGCTAGGGACAGTATTTTTCTGTGACCAATTGTCCCATACACTATAGTAATAGTAAAGATTCCCTCTACATCTTGACTGGGGAAATACGGTGCTAGGGACAGTATTTTTCTGTGACCAATTGTCCCATACACTATAGTAATAGTAAAGATTGCCTCCACATCTTGGGGGGGGGGGGTGTGTGAGATACAGTGCTAATGACAGTATTTTTCTATGACCAATTGTCCCATACACTATAGTAATAGTAAAGATTGCCTCCACATCTTGGGGGTGTGTGTGAGATACAGTGCTAAAGACAGTATTTTTCTGTGACCAATTGTCCCATACACTATAGTAATAGTAAAGATTCCCTCCACATCTTGATGGGGGAAATACTGTGTTTGGGACAGTATTTTTCTATGACCAATTGTCCCATACACTATAGTAATAGTAAAGATTCCCTCCATATCTTGATGGGGGAAATACTGTGTTTGGGACAGTATTTTTCTATGACCAATTGTCCCATACACTATAGTAATAGTAAAGATTCCCTCCATATCTTGATGGGGGAAATACTGTGTTTGGGACAGTATTTTTCTATGACCAATTGTCCCATACACTATAGTAATAGTAAAGATTCCCTCCACATCTTGGGGGTGTGTGTGAGATACAGTGCTAATGGCAGTGTTTTTCCATGACTAACTGTACATTTTGGGGGTAATGTGATTGGTATCTGTCTGCCAGGTCAGCTTTACTACCTAAACAAAAAGTCCTCTGGTACCCATTTTCAGCAACTGAGTAAACCACAAAGCCTTGTTGGCATAGAAGAAAAAAAAATCACATCAGGGAATTGAACCGAGACTCTTCCGATCACACTAACTACTACACTAGTGTGAGTGCACTTCGTTGCGTTCACAGTCTCCTGTTCAGTGGGTGTGGATATGTTGGGTCGATAGTTTATTACAAAGCCACTATATTTGCTCCTTTCTGCCTGGGATTGGGGGGGGGGGGGGGGGGGGAGAAGGGGGCACTCGGTAGACTAGTTGGGGGAAAACTACCCAATTTGGCTACCGATGTTCAGACAACCCGTGTTCGATTCCCGCTGGAAGCAGTGCGAGTTGTACTCATGTGGAACAAAAATACTCCCGCGGTCCACCCAGCCGCTGGCAGAAATGGGTACCAGGGTAGTACTCTGGGAAGGTAAGGAATGCTGCCTCGCATCGTGAGTTTCAGTGCTTAAAGCGACACTATCCAGAAGTCTCCGAACACTTCTGGATAGGCGGCCAAGCAAATATGAGCAAAAACTTGCGTGCTAAGATGCCGATTCAAGTCTCATACTGGATCTTTCAGTCCGACACATCTGTCTTCGGTAGGGGTAGATTTTTGTCGTATGATCATACTGGAGCACTAGTCATTCTTTTGACTTAGATTACTCTTCAGATTTTAACTGCTAAGGGTTGTTTAGCGTTCTTGATTGCATGCCAGTTTTTTGCTGCTATCCAAAAGGACTAGACATTGGATCTCACTACCCAGAGAGGACTAGACATTGGATTTCACTACCCAGAGAGGACTAGACATTGGATCTCACTACCCAGAGAGGACTAGACATTGGATCTCACTACCCAGAGAGGGCTAGACATTGGATCTCACTACCTAGAGAGGGCTAGACATTGGATCTCACTACCCAGATAGAACTAGACATTGGATCTCACTTCCCAGAGAGGGCTAGACATTGGATCTCACTTCCCAGAGAGGGCTAGACATTGGATCTCACTACCTAAAGAGGACTAGACATTGGATCTCACTACCCAGAGAGGGTTAGACATTGGATCTCACTACCCAGAGAGGACTAGACATTGGATCTCTCTACCCCGATATTATCTTTATATCTATTGACCTTTCAAGCCGCAGTCAGCCCATAGGGGTTAGACCCAAATACTCTTTCTCTTATCTAAATTTTTATTCTAGCAGTTTTCAATCCCTGTAAAGATCTTTCATCAAATCTTGCCATTTGTCTCTGTTCTGTGCAAGCAACTCTATCTCATTGAGGGAACCGATTCCTGCTGCTCTTGCCTCTCTGATCAATGTTCTTCTCAGTGTCTCTCTGGGTCGGCCTATTTCCTCTTACCTGTTGTTTCCCACATGAGGGCTTGCTTTGTTATTCGGTTATTATCTCTCCTCATCACATGTCCAACATATGACCATCGTCTTTTCTTGATTACTGAAGATATTAGTGTTTGATTGGCTATTTCTCTGATTTCCTCGTTTGTTTTGAATTTGTTCCATGCTATACCAAGTATTTTCCTTAGACTTTCATTTTCGAATGCGTTGAACTTTGTTCCTATGTCTCTTGTTGTTTTCCAGCTCTCATACGCATACGTACGGGTTGATAGTACGTTTGATTTGAATACCCAAATACTAGAGGAGGGTAAATCCACAAATAAATTAGTGGATTCAAATTTTTAAAATCCCACCGTCCGTGGTTCATTCAAACCTGGGACCTTCATGTCCAAAGGCCAATTTATTACCTCTACACTGCCTAGCTTGACCAAGCGGCCTTTATCCCTCTGGTTCTATCGTTGCCCTCCCGACATACACCAGCAATGGTACTGTGTGTCGTAAAGATAGTTTTTTTTTTTTTACACCGCCTAGCTCCTTTTCGAGTGCACCAACCACTTTGGCATGTAGAAGATCACATAGCTAGAAGTGTTTTCTTCCATTTATACTTTTGTTTCTGTTGAAGTTAAAGTTTTGATGATTAGCTTATCTTGTTATGATTAGCTTAATTCATTATTCTTTATTAGTAGCTTAATTCATTGTTCTTTATAATTAGCTTAACCTATTATTCATTATGGTTATCTTCATTCATTATTCTTTATGATTAGCTTAGCTCATTATTCCTTATGATTAGCTTAACTCATTATTCTTTATAATTAGCTTAACTCGTTATTCTTTTCTTTACAGGAAGCTATTCACCTGTACAGGACAAGCCTCCAGCCTCAGGAACGAAGTATTTGCGGTTGATGTGTGATGACAGGCTCTTTGGGGCGGAGGATAGTTTTGTGGGTGTGGTCTACGAGTGCGACAGCAGTGAAAACAAAAGTGTAAACAATGGGGGTCATGTTAGAGGAACCGTTGGAAGAATGGGCGACGGATCAGAAGTAGCTGACGGTAAAACATCGGAGGATTATGATGATGTAGATAAGCCTGAAGGTGATTATGGGCATCATGATGATGATGATGATGATGACATGGAGACAGCAAAAAGCGAAGACTGTAGCATGGAGTCTGACAAAGTGGTTTCTGAGAATGAGATTAGCACCAAAGTCTGTGAGGCTGGTGGGAGTTATGAGTTACAACGTAAGACCAACGTCAAAAACAGAACACGTAACGCCAAGAATGAGTTTTCTTGTAATGATTGCAACATAAATTTTACAAGGCTCAGTGAGTTAAATAAGCACATAAGAGCACACAAAGATCCGATGCCGTACAAATGTGATGTATGTGATGCTTCATTTGCCTCGTATGGGCCTCTTAAAACTCATAGAAGAATACACACAGGAGAGAAGCCATACAGGTGTGATGTTTGCGGGGCGCAATTTGCTCAAAGTAGTCATTTAAGTACTCATAAAAGAATACATACGGGAGAAAAGCCATACAAATGTGATTTATGTGACGTAAGATTTGCTAGAAGCAGCCATATAAAAACGCATAGAAGAATCCATACGGGAGAGAGGCCATATGGTTGTGATATTTGTGGCGTAGGGTTTGCTCGAAACAGTGATTTGAAAACACATAAAAGAACACATACAGGGGAGAAGCCGTTTCAATGTGAACTGTGCAGTGCTGCATTTATTGATTCCAGTAGTTTTATCAAACATAAGAGGATACATACGGGGGAGAAACCGTACAGATGTGTTGAATGTGGGTTAGGTTTTGCACAGAGTAGTCATTTAACCATACATAAAAGAACACATACGGGAGAGAAGCCATATGGATGTGATGTCTGTGGTGTTGGATTTGCTCGGAATAGTGATCTTAAAATACATAAGAGAATACATACGGGGGAGAAGCCGTACAAGTGTGAAGTGTGTGGGGTTGGGTTTACACAAGGTAGTGATCTTAAAACACATATGAGAACCCATACAGGAGAGAAGCCGTACAAATGTGATTTCTGTGGAATAGGGTTTGCTCAGGGTTGTCATCTTGAAGCACATAGGAGAACACATACTGGAGAGAAACCATTTCGATGTGATTTATGCAGTGCAGCATTTGTTGATTCTAGCAGCTTTATAAAACACAAGAGAATTCATACGGGGGAGAAGCCATACAAGTGTGATGTTTGTGGATCGGGTTTTACTCAAGGTAGCCATCTAAAAACACACAAACGTACACACACCCAAGAAAAACCGTACAAATGTGAAGTTTGTTGGGTAGGATTTTCATGCAGCAGAAATCTAAAATCGCACAGAAGAACTCATTTAAACGAGAAACCATACAAGTGTGATGTGTGTGGGGCCGGGTTTGGCCGCAGCGGTAATTTGAAAGTACACAAGAGAATTCACACCGGAGAGAAGCCATACAAGTGTGATAATTGTGATGCGTGTTTTCTGTACTCCAGCAGTTTAAAAACTCACAAATTATCACATACATAACAATATATGACAAATACAGAACAAGCCATTGCAGTTGTCAGACCAAATTCATACGTGATTTTTTTATCTTATACGGTACAGTATACCTCAACAGGTAAGAGGAAAAGAGGAAGACCCAGAGAGACACTGAGAAGAGCATTGATGAGAGAGGCAAGAGCAGCAGGAATCGGTTCCCTCAATGAGATAGAGCTGCTTGCACAGAACAGAGACAAATGGCGAGATTTGATAAAATATCTTTAAAAGAAAACTGCTAGAACAGAAATTTAAATAAGAGGAGTATCTTGATCTGCGCCCTATGGGCCAGCTATGGCTCGAAAGGTCAATAGATAGATACGGTACAGACGCTGAAATTGTATGAGAACTGTGCATGTCTCATGCTTTTGTACAGTGTACAATGTCAGAAAAATAATACTGAGAAATATTCAATCTGTCAATTATTCATTTTTTGTGCAAAAATTATTTTTAACTGATGAAATTATCACTTTATTTCTTTTAAATTTTTAATAAAATTATTTTTTGACTGATCGTAGTAGCAGCATTGGCTGCGTATGTGTAGTTAGAACATATTATTGACAGGTATGCAGAAATTTGATTGGTTGTAACGGACTGTGTAAAGGGAGCCGCGATAGCTCAGTGGTTAGTGAACTGAACTGCAAAGTAAAAGAGGTAGGGTTCGATCCCAACCAACGGCCTCAGGGTTCACCCAGCCTTAAGTGGGTACCAAATTTTTTTCTAGGAAAGTAAAGCGGCACGGGCGTAATACCAACCACATTACCCCCAAATCATGTGCCGAAGGTCTGTAAAATTTATGGTCACTAACACCATGTTCCCTATACACCACTTGGCGTGACGGGGGCACTTTCCTATGTTCTGTGTAAGGTTCCAGACACTACTGCTGTATAGAAGTTTGATTGGTCTTAATAATAACCTCAGTAGTTAATAAAGGGAAGGTCTAGTACAAGACTTGAATCGACGTCTTAGCACGCGAGTTTTCACCAATATGTGCTCGGCCGCTTGTTCAGAAGTGTTCTGAGACTTGATAGTGCCGCTTGAAGCATCAAAACTCACGATGAGAGGCGGCATTCCTCACCTTCCCAGAGTACTACCCTGGTACCCATTTCTGCCAGCGGTTGGGTCGACCGTGGGGGTATTTTTTTTTATAATCACTAGTACAACTCACACTTTTTCGAGTAGGAATCGAACATGGGTTGTCCAAACGTCAGTAGCCCAGTCAGGTGGTTTTCCCAACTAGGCCACCGAGGCCCCCAAGTGGTTAATAATAATAGCCTCAGTGGTTAGTATGATCACTTTCTCCTCCTGGCTAAGTTCTTAAAAGTGGCAGATTTTTTTATTTTCAAGGGTTACCCAGCCTCATAAAAATTGGGGCCAGAGATTTTTCTGGAAAGTAAATGTGGCCTGGCGGGATATTGATCACGTGGCCCAAAAAATGTGCAGCGGTCTTTGAAAAATATGGCAATAACTCCATATTCCCCAAACACCTAGCATGGCAAGGGGAGGGAACTGCTCCAACATTTCACTGATTGGTCAGCCTCAGAGGCACTGTCTGCTGGAATAAACAGTAATAGAAGATAAGGTTCTGGGAAGATTAGACTGGGGCAGACCAAGAAGGAGGTGGCGGTTTCAAGACAGCAAGGAGAACCTTGAACAGGACAATAGAATAAGTGGGAGATCTGGCTGGAGACAAAAATTCTTTCAGGCGGGCTGTGGTGAAGGCAGTGTTCTGTGGGAGATCTAGCTGGGGACAAAAATTCTTTCAGGCGGGCTGTGGTGAAGGCAGTGTTCTGTGGGAGATCTAGCTGGGGACAGATTCTTTCAGGCGGGCTGTAGTAAATGCAACGATCTGTGGGAGATCTGGTTAGATACAGAAATTCTTTCAGACGGGTTGTGGTGAATGTAGCATTCTGTGGGAGATTTCGCTAGAGACAGAGATTCTTTCAGACGGGTTGTGATAAGTGCAACATTCTGTGGGAGATCTGTGTAGGGACAGAGGTTATTTTAGGCGGGGTGTGGTGATTACAATGTTCTGTGGGAGATCTGGCTAGTGACAGATTCTTTCAAGCGTGCTGTGGTAAAAAGCAATGTTCTGCACAGGCGACGTAACTCAAGTGAGTAGTTAGTGCACTTGGTTTCTCAACCAGAAAGATTGGAATGTAATTTCCAGATAGTCTCCCCCCCCCCCCTCCCACACACACACACACACACAAATTTGGGATGTAATTTCCAGAAGATAGATCTTGACTTTGTAGAGCGTAGGCAGAGACATAGGTGGGAACATAACAAGAATGGACAGATCTTGACTTTGTAGAGCGTAGGCAGAGACATAGGTAGGAAAATAACACGAATGGACAGATCTTGACTTTGTAGAGCGTAGGCAGAGACATAGGTGGGGAAATAACAAGAATGGACAGATCTTGACTTTGTAGAGCGTAGGCAGAGACATAGGTGGGAACATAACAAGAATGGACAGATCTTGACTTTGTAGAGCCCCCAATAAATGACTGAAGATTGGTTGAGATGGAGAACTTTGACAAAGTCTGTCAGTGGTGCCCCGATGAACTCTAGGGCTATTGGATGGCCTGATGTGATATGACCCGGAAATGAAATCCACATACTTGTATGGTTGTTAATTATAAGAATTTACCTCATTCCGCTCAGGGCACACCAATCATTATTCAAACTTACTCTGACCGAGACATTTTTCTACCAACTCTGTGCTATCAGTGCCAGAATTGGACGCTGGATTCTAGAACAATAAGAAAGATAACGACCGCCGAATTGAAATGTGTCAGAAGAATGACAGGAAACAGCTTAAGGGACAGAGTAAGAAACACTGACCCGAGGAAGAAACTCGAAATTGAACCAGCCATCGAATACATAAAGAAACAACAAATAAATTGGTTCGGCCACATAACAAGACAAAAAGAACTAACAATGACTCAAACAGCCATAAACAAACGCCACGAAAACGCCAGATTAAGAGGAAGACCGAGAAAGAGATGGATAAAGGGAATACTAGAGTCACTAGGAGGAATAACACCAGAAGAGGCCATCAGAAGAGCAAAGAATCGCAGATTGTTTCTCCCCTCGACGCCAACGGCAGCTGAGGAAGGATAGAAGAAGAAGAAGACTGACCGAGATTGAAAGTAATGGAGTCTTCATCAACAGCAATGAGTAAATAACTTTGATCAGTCCAGCACCATAGACACACACATTTTGCTAAAGCTTGTTCTCCATCTTATACCTTTCATCCACCCAATCATTTCTGTGTTGGTATTTCTTTTTTAAAGCTTATATTATAATCTCTAAATGTTTGAATAATTGTAAAGGTATCTATGTCTTAGATCTGTATGTTGTTTTTATAAATGTGCTTGTCTTGGTAGTGATAAATAAATGCTAGCATTATACATATTTATTTGTTGTTTATTTTTCATTGTATTATTAACAAAATGGAAGGCATGGCTCCAGGGATATAAGACAGGGACTGACCATGAGAAAAGTGGTTTCAAGACATGAAAAGAGATCATGAACATATATAGGGAATGTGGTGTTAGTGACCATACATTTTTACAGACCTTCAGCCCATGATTTTTGGGGTAATGTGGTTGGTATTACGCCCGTGCCGCTTTACTTTCCCAGAAAAAAAATCCGGTACCCCTTTAAGGCTGGAAGACGTCGGTTGGGATCGAACCCTACCTCTTGTCCTTTGTAGTCCAGTTCACTAACCACTGAGCTATCACGGCTCCCAGCCAAGGCAAAGAAAAGCATAACATTGCGACGCTGCAGTAAAGATAAACGTGAAGGAGACATGAAACATTTACAATAAGAAATGGTTAAAGTTTATGTACTCGTAATTAATGGACGACACAAATTTGAACGACGTGTCGCCGCAATTATTTCACTTACATATTTGTGCATGTGTTGTACATGTGTGCCTGCTGAAGGCCTGTTGCGCCAAAACGTTGTTAAAGTTTGTGTCATCCTTCATTTACATTAAAAAAAAGCTTTAACCATTTCTTCTATTTTTTTTCCCATTTCTCCTAGAGACAGATGGTTATTTGGTTGTCGAAGGCCCCGGTATCACTGCAAACGAATAAAAATCCATAATTGCTCAACCGTCCGTGCTAGTGGAATCATCCGAATTACTAACTCATCTCCAAAACAAAGAAAGGTAGCTGTAGTCCCCATCATAACAGGCTCAGAACACGCCAAAAGACATAAGGCGAAACCGCACAGAAAGTGAACACAGCCAACTGTTCCCTGTCATACGATATCATCATTCATCGTAAATAATTGGAATATCGAAACATGATCAAAACGGATGAGACACACAGCTCACGGTGTGCACAGAGCACTTAACTCAGTAGCTCCTGCAGCTGGACTTGGAATATGAGGAAACTGCAACAAGGAACACTTTTCAGACACAGCAATTAAAAGTTCCTGCCGCCTAACCGTCATATTGACAGGTATTCCAATGATGACGTATGTTGCAATCTCGGCAGGCAGAATAGTCAAGGAAGACAGTGGTGCATACGTCATGACCACGAATAGCATGACAATGGAGGCGATGGCAGTGACCAAGGCATTCAAATGGTTAGAGTCACAAGACTACACCCATGCATATATACTGAGTGATTCGATGAGCATGATAAAAAAGTGGAGGCGGGCTCTGTACGCATGCAATGGGTAGAGTCGTTGCAGAAATCCAAAATACGTAAGGTCACCTTTGTCTATGTCCCTGGACATGCGGGAGTACGGGGAAATGAAAGAGCGGACAGGTTGGCTATTGAGGACGGGCAACCAATGGATCGGGCGGACATCATCAATGCCCTCCGAGATGTGGGAAGAGCACAGGACTTCAACAAACACAGATCCACGTCACTTCTTCGGATGATGGAAATGGGAGTTAAGATGGGCACAGCCAGAAATGAGAAACTTAGTGGGCGTGTAAGAAGACTTATCAACCAACACAGAACTGGAGTCGTCAGTCGCTGGACACTGAGGGAATTGCTGAGGAGGGGATCTGAGCACCTATGGACATGTTCGGAGTGCAATGATGATGACCCGCAAATAACTCAATAACAATTGCAATCAACACAGAACACTTACTATTAAGTCAAGATGTTAAGTCATTCTGGTACCATCTATTTACCTGGACAATGTCCTTCCCTTAAAGCTAATTGACAGATTATTTCCGATGGGCTGTGATGAGTGCACTGTTCTGTGGACAATGTCCCTCCCTTAAAGCTAATTGACAGATTATTTCCGATGGGCTGTGATGAGTGCACTGTTCTGTGGACAATGTCCCTCCCTTAAAGCTAATTGACAGATTATTTCCGATGGGCTGTGATGAGTGCACTGTTCTGTGGACAATGTCCCTCCCTTAAAGCTAATTGACAGATTATTTCCGATGGGCTGTGATGAGTGCACTGTTCTGTGGACAATGTCCCTCCCTTAAAGCTAATTGACAGATTATTTCCGATGGGCTGTGATGAGTGCACTGTTCTGTGGACAATGTCCCTCCCTTAAAGCTAATTGACAGATTATTTCCGATGGGCTGTGATGAGTGCACTGTTCTGTGCAAAGGGTGCACAACCCAGGAATTTGATAATTACTTTATTAATTTATTTTGTTTTGGAGGGTAGGGGGTTTATTTGAATCGTCTTCTGTTTAATTAGCACCAGATAAACAAAACAGTTAATGCTTGGTACGCCTAGTGGTAGAATAACAGACTCCATTTTGTGGTCTGTGTGGCTATTCATCATACGGTGCCCCATGTCCGGTTTATACTATTCACTCCAGAGTCCACTGCATGTGTACACGGACATTGTTCATTCATTTGTACACTGAGACTACTTGGTATACATAAGCTTGATATATATATGTGGTTATGGTACTACCCGGTATCACTGCAAACGAATTAAAATCCATAATTGCTCAACCGCCCGTACCAGTGGAATCATCCGAATTACTAACTCAACTCCAAACAAAGAAAGGTAGCTGTAGTCTCCATCATAGCAGTCTCAGCACACGATAAAAGACATAAGGCGAAACCGCACAGAAAGTGAACACAGCCAACTGTTCCCTATCATACGATGTCATCGTTAATTGTAAACAATTGTAATATAGAAACATGATCAAAACGGATAAAACACACAGCTATATATATATATATATATATATATATATATATATATATATATATATATATATATATATATATATACATATAGGAGGCTTGTACTGCTGGCGCTGGCGCTCGTGAAAGTGCTTCTCATGATTACAGGTGCGACTCAACTCGTACACGGGCAGTGCTTGAAACTGGGGTGTACTGACCGCTGGATAATACCGCCCTTGTAACGTGGTAGATGGAGTGACCGCTATACTGATCTTGGCACCGAGGAAAGAACATACACCGTTCGACGTAGCCAACCTGCTGATACCTTAGTTTCCAAGTATGATCTCATGTCTGTATCTCTCGTTCCATCCAATCAACAGCTACTTCCTGACTTTCCCATCCAATGGGTTTCCTTCACGCCATCCTACCTATCTGACCTTAACCGTAACCCCTACCTAACTCACTCTATCCGTGTTTCTCACTTGTCTTCCAAAACCCGTGATTCCCTTAGACCACAGTTCACTGCACTATCTCAAGCTGGACAATACTTCGCACATCCGGTGTTAGTCACATTCTCTCCAAACCTTTCCCACACCTTATATTTCGCCACACTCTCACATTCACAACCTCACCTCTGATGTTACACGTGATAGTTCTTGCTATTGTTTCTGGAGCTATCTCTCTTCTGAGCCAAAGACCTATCCAGCTCCATCTTCTCCCTGATATCCTTGCATGTATCTCCTCGTGGTAGCTTCTTGTGGATAGTTCTTGGTAGCTAAGTTTATTTCTATTGTTTGGTTGGTCATTAGGAAATTGTGTTTTACAATCGGGCACGACAACCTCATTAATACACATGATAAAAGTCTAATGATGCAGTGGATCCCAGAGCGCTGAAAACACACCAGCAAATGATAAGGCAGCTACATTATCTAAGAGAGGATCAGTGGAGACACATTTTCACATGTACATCTCATTAAACACGGCCAAACAAATAATAAACTCCAACAGTAGATCTTGTCAAATCATTGGACAGTTATCACCATTATTGTCCAACAGGGAAATAACTCTGGAGGCAAAACGAGCACAATACAATCTCCATCCCAACGTTGTACTACCAATGCCAGACCTGGACCCTAGATGCTAGAACAATAAGAAAAATAACATCTACTTAGATGAAATGTGTTCGACGATAAACAGATAAAATAGTTTGCCCACGTGACAAGTCAAAAAGATCACAACACAACGAGCCTTCAACAAACGTTGCGAGAATACCAGACCAAATGGTCGACCACGAAAAAAAATGGATAGATGGAATACTAGAAGCACTAGGAAACATAACACTAGCAGAGGTGAACAGAAGAGCAAAAGACCGCAAATTATATCTCCCCTCGACGCTGAAAGGCAAATGAGAAGGAAAGAAGAAGAAGAAAAGTAGAGAAGAGCTGAATGGATGAGCCAGAGGGGAAAATATAGAAAGAGTTTTTTTAAAATACATGTCAAGGTCTAACCGCCATGACACCATTAACAAGCTAAAATGCAGAGACAAAACAACCATATTGAGACAGAGAACTGGTCGTGTACATCATCATCATGTACCGGGCCTCTCGGTTCATGTCTCTCCACAACGTCCGGATCTCAAAGTTATTTATCATTTCTGCTGTCGACCTTCTACCAAGCCATTCTCTTAAGCTGTCTGGTATTTTTTCTCTTTGCTTTTCTCTATCGTTTTGTCCCTCAATTTTCCCAGTTGTTACAATATATTCCAGCTGTTCTCTTCTCCAAAAAATGATGATTGTTTCTTCCTAATATTGGAAATTAGCTCTCTTTTTGCTTTGACCTCTTTCAGAACATGTTCATTACTCTTCTTAGCTGTCCATGGTATTCTCAACATTCTTCTGTAAAACCACATTTCTACAGACTCCAGTGATTTTCTTTCATGTACAAGTTAACAACCACATCAATAGAATACAACGAAACCAAACTCCTTCTTGTTCACTATGTGAACACCCACAGAAACAGTAGAACATCACCTGTTTGACTGTCCAAAACTCAGTGACATCAGAGCAACTCTACTTCTTCAAAGACCTGATCAATGGAACGCCTTGTACAGAACTACAAGTAAAAATAAAAGTAAAGTACCCCCGACACGCCAACTGGCGTATAGGGAATATGGTGTTAGTGACCATACATTTTGCAGACCTACAGCGCATGATTTTTTAAGTAATGTGGTCGGTATTACGCCCGTGCCGCTTTACTTTCCCAGAAAAAAAATCCGGTACCCATTTAACGCTAGGTGAACCCGGAAGCCGTCGGTTGGGATCGAACCCTACCTCTTGTCCTTTGTAGTCCAGTTTACTAACCACTGAGCTATCGCGGCTCCCACAGAACTACAAGGGAACTCAGAAATGGTAGGGTCAAGACAAAGAAATGCACAAAAATGGTAGGGTCAAGACAAAGAAATGCACATCAATGGTAGGGTCAAGACAAAGAAATGCACAAAAATGGTAGGATCAAGACAAAGAAATGCACATCAATGGTAGGGTCAAGGCAAAGAAATGCACAAAAATGGTAGGATCAAGACAAAGAAATGCACATCAATGGTAGGGTCAAGGCAAAGAAATGCACAAAAATGGTAGGATCAAGACAAAGAAATGCACATCAATGGTAGGGTCAAGACAAAGAAATGCACAAAAATGGTAGGATCAAGACAAAGAAATGCACATCAATGGTAGGGTCAAGGCAAAGAAATGCACAAAAATGGTAGGATCAAGACAAAGAAATGCACATCAATGGTAGGGTCAAGACAAAAAAATGCACAAAAATGGTAGGGTCAATACAAAGAAATGCACATCAATGGTAGGGTCAAGACAAAAAAATATACACAAAAATGGTAGGGTCAAAACAAAGAAATGCACATCAATGGTAGGGTCAATACAAAGAAATGCACATCAATGGTAGGGTCAAGACAAAGAAATGCACATCAATGGTAGGGTCAATACAAAGAAATGCACATCAATGGTAGGGTCAATACAAAGAAATGCACATCAATGGTAGGGTCAAGACAAAGAAATGCACAAAAATGGTAGGATCAAGACAAAGAAATGCACACAAATGGTAGGGTCAATACAAAGAAATGCACAAAAATGGTAGGGTCAAGACAAAGAAATGCACAAAAATGGTAGGGTCAAGACAAAGAAATGCACAAAAATGGTAGGGTCAAGACAAAGAAATGCACAAAAATGGTAGGATCAAGACAAAGAAATGCACAAAAATGGTAGGATCAAGACAAAGAAATGCACACAAATGGTAGGATCAATACAAAGAAATGCACAAAAATGGTAGGGTCAAGACAAAGAAATGCACAAAAATGGTAGGGTCAAGACAAAGAAATGCACAAAAATGGTAGGGTCAAGACAAAGAAACGCACAAAAATGGTAGGATCAAGACAAAGAAATGCACAAAAATGGTAGGATCAAGACAAAGAAATGCACAAAAATGGTAGGGTCAAGACAAAGAAATGCACAAAAATGGTAGGATCAAGACAAAGAAATGCACAAAAATGGTAGGATCAAGACAAAGAAATGCACAAAAATGGTAGGATCAAGACAAAGAAATGCACAAAAATGGTAGGATCAAGACAAAGAAATGCACAAAAACGCATCAAAATGTGACGCTAATAGTGAGGAGAATGAACAAAAATATACAGAAAAAAAAAAAACAGCATGGTTAAAGCTTCACGTAATAGGTGGATAACACAAATAAAAACGGCGTTTTGGCGCAAAGGCCTTTCAACAGGAACAAACATACAACACACGTACAAATATGTATTTGTAAAAATATATAAATAATATAAAAAAAATAAACTAGAAGGAGAAATGAGAGGTAAACAATAATAATAAAGTAATACTAAAATCTTTCCTGTAAAATCTGAAGTGGAAAGAACAGAAGTGCCAACGTAGAAGTCAGACATACCTGCTGAAATCATTACATGGCATTGGGTTGAAGGGCGTCGTCTGGTTCTGGATCGATTACATTAACAATACGATAGGACACAGATCATTGGTCTACAGAAGACTTCTTTAAATCCTAGATTTGCATCAAGTTTTTCTGTCTTATTTGATCACAAGATCCGACGGTCGCTAATTGCTAAGAGAGAAAATGAGTTACAACAAATAATATAGACATTATAGTGAATCTTCTTCTTTTTCCTTCCTCATCTGCCTTTCAGCGTCGAGGGGAGATATAATTTGCGGTCTTTTGCTCTTCTGTTCGCCTCTGCTGCTGTTATGTTTCCTAGTGCTTCTAATATTCCATCGAGCCATCTTTTACGTGGTCGACCCTTGGGTCTGGTGTTCTCACAACGTTTGTTGAAGGCTCGTTGTGTTGTGTTTTGTTCTTTCTGCCTTGTCACGTGGCCAAACCATTTTATCTGTTGTTTCCTTATATATTCTTTGGCGCGAGCTATTCCTAATTTTTTCTCAGTTCTTCATTTCTGATCTTATCTCTCAGACTGTTATTATAGTGAATGAAAGCAAAAATAAAGGACTCAGCCTTAATAGCAAAACGACATAATTAATGGTAAGTAAAGAGCTCCGTCACGCCAAGTGGCGTAGCGAATAGGGAATATGGTGTTAGTGACCATAATTTTTACAGACCTTCGGCATATGATTTTGGAGGTAATGTGGTCGGTATTACGCCCGTGCCGCTTTACTTTTCTAGAAAAAACCCGGTGCCCATTTAAGGCTGGGTGAACCCGGAAGCCGTCGATCAGGATTGAACCTGACGTGTCATTCTTTTTAGCCCATTTCACTAACCACTGAGCTATCGTGGCTCCCAGAAGTAATGGAGCAACAAAGAAAAAGACATCACTGTAATGCAAAATAAAGACAAGTGGAACAATATTACAACAGGTAAATGAATTTAAATATCTGGGAACAATGTTAACCTCAGACGGAAGATGTACAACAGAGGTGAGATGCAGAATGACTTAGGCAAAAGCAGCTTTCCAAAAAATGAGGAAGATACTGTGCAATCCATTTTTGACAATAGAAACAAGAAAAAGAGTTCTTAAATGTTATGTAGAGCCAGTCTTAACATATGGATGTGAATCATGGACAATAGGACAACAGACTAGAAAATTACTGGAGGCTGTAGAAATGTGGTTTTACAGAAGAATGTTGAGAGTACCATGGACAGCTAAGAAGAGTAATGAAAACGTTCTTTTTTTTTCTTTTCGTTCGCCAGCTTTTGCCTCTGACGAAGTCCCTAGAGACTAGGAACTGAATTGTTCGTGTTAATCCATTTTTCCCTGGCAGCCGTGTGCACATGTGTTCCTCGCCACACAGGCAGATAACTCCGACTTCGGAGGTACTCATACTATTTCCGTCGCTGAGTAATAAATGTTTCAATTCGGGCCTCGCTGATGAGACCAGGGATGGTTGCCGCAGAGATAAATTATAAATAAAAATCCCAACTCATGCAGCCGGGATTTGAACCCACCAACCTCTCTGTCCCGAGGCCGGCATCTTGCCTCGAGACCAACCAGTTCCCCATCGTTATGAAAGATGGACAGCTACCGTGGACTATGGACAGCTATGACAGCTACCGTGGACTATGGACAGCTATGACAGCTGCCGTGGACTATGGACAGCTATGACAGTTACCGTGGACTATGGACAGCTATGACAGCTACCGTGGACTATGGACAGCTATGACAGTTGCCGTGGACTATGGACAGCTATGACAGTTGCCGTGGACTATGGACAGCTATGACAGTTGCCGTGGACTATGGACAGCTATGACAGTTACCGTGGACTATGGACAGCTATGACAGCTACCGTGGACTATGGACAGCTATGACAGTTGCCGTGGACTATGGACAGCTATGACAGCTACCGTGGACTATGGACAGCTATGACAGTTACCGTGGACTATGGACAGCTATGACAGCTACCGTGGACTATGGACAGCTATGACAGCTACCGTGGACTATGGACAGCTATGACAGCTACCGTGGACTATGGACAGCTATGACAGTTGCCGTGGACTATGGACAGCTATGACAGCTACCGTGGACTATGGACAGCTATGACAGTTACCGTGGACTATGGACAGCTATGACAGCTACCGTGGACTATGGACAGCTATGACAGCTACCGTGGACAATGGACAGCTATGACAGCTACCGTGGACTATGGACAGCTATGACAGCTACCGTGGACTATGGACAGCTATGACAGCTACCGTGGACTATGGACAGCTATGACAGCTACCGTGGACTATGGACAGCTATGACAGCTACCGTGGACTATGGACAGCTATGACAGCTACCGTGGACTATGGACAGCTATGACAGCTACCGTGGACTATGGACAGCTATGACAGCTACCGTGGACTATGGACAGCTATGACAGCTACCGTGGACTATGGACAGCTATGACAGCTACCGTGGACTATGGACAGCTATGACAGCTACCGTGGACTATGGACAGCTATGACAGTTACCGTGGACTATGGACAGCTATGACAGTTGCCGTGGACTATGGACAGCTATGACAGTTACCGTGGACTATGGACAGCTATGACAGTTGCCGTGGACTATGGACAGCTATGACAGTTACCGTGGACTATGGACAGCTATGACAGCTATCGTGGACTATGGACAGCTATGACAGTTACCGTGGACTATGGACAGCTATGACAGTTACCGTGGACTATGGACAGCTATGACAGCTACCGTGGACTATGGACAGCTATGACAGCTACCGTGGACTATGGACAGCTATGACAGCTACCATGGACTATGGACAGCTATGACAGCTACCGTGGACTATGGACAGCTACCGTGGACTATGGACAGCTATGGACCAAAATACCATTGACAGTTAAGAGTAATGAACACGTTCTGAAAGAGACCAAAGCAAAAAGAGAGCTGATTTCCAAAATTAGGGAGAAACAATCATCATTTTTTGGGTATTGCAATGAGAAGGGAACAGCAGGAATATATTGTAACAACTGGGAAAATTGAGGGACGAAGAGATAGAGGGAAGCAAAGAGAAAAGATACCAGACAGCTTAAGAGAATGGCTTGGCAGAAGGTCAACAACAGAAATGATAAATAACTGTCGAGATTGAAAGTTGTGGAGACACATGATCACCTACGCCAGCAGGCATGGTACTTGATGATGATGATGAACATTGACATAGTCTCATTGCTTATTCATCATCATCATCATCATCATGTGCCGTAACGGTTGGCGTAGGCGATCATGTCCCTCCACAATCTTCTATCTACAGTGCATCGTATCAGTTCTGTTGTTGACTGTTTTCCATGCCATGACACCAAGCTATCCAGTATTTTCTCTCTTTGTCGTCCGCGATCTCTCTTTCCTTTTATTTTGCCAGTTGTAACCAAGTATTCCAACTTTCCTCTTCTTATGATGTGCCCGAAAAATGTTGATTGCTTCTTTCTGATGTTTTTTAAGAGCGCCCTTTTTGTGTTGGCCTCTTTGAGAACTTCCTCATTGGTCTTTTTAACTGTCCAGGAAACTTTCAACATTCTTCTGAGAAATCCCATCTCTGTGGCCTCTAATCGTCTTTTCATTTGTTTGTCATTGCTTATTAGCAGTTTGTTTTTCGTATTAATTTTGCAGAATTTTTTGTTCACCACAGTTATTATTTCTGGATTGTTTGTTTAAACAGTTCTTTCTTTCTTGACGTGATTTCTGAACTATGTTTTTTATGAATTTTTATTAAACAATCTTTCTTTCTTTCTTTCTTTCTTTCTTTCTTTCTTTCTTTCTTTTTCTTTGTCTTTCTTAAAGTGAGTTCTGCACATTGTTATTTCTGGATTTAAAAAAAGTTTTTTCTTTCTTTCTTTCTTCCTTTCTTTCTTTCTTTCTTTCTTTCTTTCTTTCTTTCTTTTTTCTTTGTCTTTCTTAAAGTGAGTTCTGCACATTGTTATTTCTGGATTTAAAAAAAGTTTTTCTTTCTTTCTTTCTTTCTTTCTTTCTTTCTTTCTTTCTTTCTTTCTTTCTTTCTTTCTTTCTTTCTTTCTTTCTTTCTTTCTTTCTTTCTTTCTTTCTTTTTCTTTGTCTTTCTTAAAGTGAGTTCTGCACATTGTTATTTCTGGATTTAAAAAAAGTTTTTTCCTTCTTTCTTTCTTTCTTTCTTTCTTTCTTTCTTCTTTCTTTCTTTCTTTCTTCTTTCTTTCTTTCTTTCTTTCTTTTTTTTCTTTCTTAAAGTGAGTTCTGCACATTGTTATTTCTGGATTTAAAAAAAGTTTTTTCTTTCTTCCTTTCTTCCTTTCTTTCTTTCTTTCTTTCTTTCTTTCTTTTTTTTCTTTGTCTTTCTTAAAGTGAGTTCTGCACATTGTTATTTCTGGATTTTAAAAAAGTTTTTTCTTTCTTTCTTTCTTTCTTCCTTTCTTTCTTTCTTTCTTTATTTCTTTCTTTCTTTCTTTCTTTCTTTCTTTTCTTTCTTTCTTTCTTTTTCTTTGTCTTTCTTAAAGTGAGTTCTGCACATTGTTATTTCTGGATTTAAAAAAAGTTTTTTCTTTCTTTTTCTTTCTTCTTCTTTCTTTCTTTCTTTCTTTCTTTCTTTCTTTCTTTCTTTCTTTCTTTCTTTCTTTCTTTCTTTTTTTTTTCTTTGTCTTTCTTAAGTGAGTTCTGCACATTGTTATTTCTGGATTTTAAAAAAGTTTTTTCCTTCTTTCTTTCTTTCTTCTTTCTTTCTTTCTTTCTTTCTTTCTTTCTTTCTTTCTTTCTTTCTTTCTTTCTTTCTTTCTTTCTTTCTTTCTTAAAGTGAGTTCTGCACATTGTTATTTCTGGATTTAAAAAAGTTTTTTCTTTCTTCTTTCTTTCCTTTCTTTCTTTCTTTCTTTCTTTCTTTCTTTCTTTCTTTCTTTCTTTTTCTTTTTTCTTTGTCTTTCTTAAAGTGAGTTCTGCACATTGTTATTTCTGGATTTTAAAAAAGTTTTTTCTTTCTTTCTTTCTTTCTTTCTTTCTTTCTTTCTTTCTTTCTTTCTTCTTTCTTTCTTTCTTTCTTTCTTTCTTTCTTTCTTTCTTTTTCTTTTTCTTTCTTAAAGTGAGTTCTGCACATTGTTATTTCTGGATTTAAAAAAAGTTTTTTCTTTCTTTCTTTCTTTCTTTCTTTCTTTCTTTCTTTCTTTCTTTCTTCTTTCTTTTTTCTTTGTCTTTCTTAAAGTGAGTTCTGCACATTGTTATTTCTGGATTTAAAAAAAGTTTTTCTTTCTTTCTTTCTTTCTTCTTTCTTTCCTTTCTTTCTTTCTTTTCTTTCTTTTTTTTCTTTCTTTCTTTCTTTTTCTTTCTTAAAGTGAGTTCTGCACATTGTTGTTTCTGGATTTAAAAAAAGTTTTTTCTTTCTTCCTTTCTTTCTTTCTTTCTTTCTTTCTTTAAGTGAGTTCTGCACACTCTTAATTCTGGATTCTTTTAAAAACAGTTTTTCCTTTCTTTGTTTGTTCCTTTCTCTCTTGAAGTGAGTTTTGCACACTGTTATATTCTTTCTTTCTTTCTTTTCTTTTCTTTCTTTCTTTCTTTCTTTCTTTAAGTGAGTTCCGCACACTGTTATTTCTGAATTTTTTAAAAACAGTTTTTCCTTTCTTTCTTTGTTTCTTTGTTTGTTTGTTTGTTTCTTTCTTTCTTTCTTTATTTTTTCTTTATTTTTTCTTTCTTTCTTTCTTTCTTTCTTCTTTCTTTCTTTCTTTCTTTCTTTCTTTCTTTCAATCTTTCTTTCTTTCATTCCTTCTTTCTTTCTTTCTTTCTTTCTTTCTTTCTTTCTTTAAGTGAGTTGTGCACACTGTTATTTTTAGATTTTTAAAAAGGTTTTTCTTTCTTTCTTTCATTCTTTCTTTCTTTCTTTCTTTCTTTCTTTCTTTCTTTCTTTCTGTCTTTATTTTTTTCTTTCTTTCTTTCTTTCTTGAAGTGTGTTTTGCACACTGTTATTTTTAAACAGTTTTTTTTCTTTCTTTCTTTCATTAAGTGAGTTCCGCACACTGTTATTTCTGAATTTTTTAAAAACAGTTTTTCCTTTCTTTCATTGTTTCTTTGTTTGTTTCTTTCTTTAAGTGAGATCTGCACACTGTTATTTTTAGATTTTTTAAATTAGTTTTTCTTTCTTTCTTTCTTTCTTTCTTTCTTTCTTTCTTTAAGTGAGTCCTGGGCATTGTTATTTCTATAAACTTTTTAAGACAATTTTCTTTTCTTTCTCAAAGTGAGCTCCGGCCATCATTTCTGTTTGTTAGTAAATTGTACACAAAACAACACCAAAATGAAGAAAACAAAAGAGAAAAGAATGTATCTCATCACAAGTTTATTGTGTGAAACACTTAGCCATTCACATTCAGATAAATCTATGTTAGAAAACAAACAACAATAGTAAACAAACAACAAGAAAACAAACAACAAGAAAACAATCAAGAAATATATTAGACAAGAAACTAACACAACACAAGGTGTCTTGATAACGGAGAGCCCATAATGTCTGTTTTCTCCCAAAGTCTGTCTCTTATTAATATTCTGATTATATTTTCTTGTTTTAAAAAGTACATCTTCATTGAGATGATTTCTGGTCAATATGGCAGATAGGCGGCAGGAAGCATTTAGGTTCAGTCTAAAAAGTGTTCCTTGTTGCAGGCTCTTCATATTCCAAGTTTAGCTTGCTGCCGGAGCTACTGAGTTTAGTGCTCTGTGCACACCGTGAGCTGTGTTTTTCATCCGGATCATGTTTGGATGTTCCAATTGCTTACGATGAATGATGATATCGTATAACGAAGGACAGTACACTTCTGTGTTGCTTGGCCTTATGTCATTTGGCGTTTGCTGTAGTTTCTATGATGGGGACTGCAGCTGCCTTTCTTTATTTGAATCCTTCAATGAGATGAGCTTTAATGTGCATGATTCCACTGGCACGGGCGGTTAAGCAGTTATGGATGTTATTGAGTTATTTGCGGGCCATCATCATTGCACTCCGAACATGTCCATAGGTGCTCAGATCCCCTCCTCAGCAATTCCCTCAGTGTCCAGCGACTGACGACTCCAGTTCTATCTTGGTTGATAAGTCTTCTTACACAATTATGGATGTTAATTAATTTGCAGTGATACCGGGGCCTTCGACTAACTATAACATCTTCATTGTTATATAATACATTGTCTTCTTTGTTATAATGTGCAATCTGTTAACATCTTATTTTGTTGTAAAAGACACTTAATGCATCATCTTATTTGTTTATAGTACATTTCCATCTTATTATTATAAGATACGTCTCTCTGTCATGAAGTACATCATCTTATTTTCTGTTATGAAGTACACCACCTTATTCTCTGTTGTGAAATACATTTTGTTCATTGAGATATTCTATTCCATTGGAAACACCCAAAGATGTTCTCTTCCATTGGAAACACCCAAAGATGTTCTCTTCCGTTGGAACCACTCAAAGATGTTCTCTTCCATTGGAACCACTCAAAGATGTTCACTTCCACTGGAACCACTCAAAGATGTTCTCTTCCACTGGAACCACTCAAAGATGTTCTTTTCCACTGGAACCACTCAAAGATGTTCTCTTCCACTGGAACCACTCAAAGATGTTCTCTTCCACTGGAACCACTCAAAGATGTTCTCTTCTGTTGGAAACACCCAAAGATGTTCTCTTCCACTGGAACCACTCAAAGATGTTCTCTTCTGTTGGAAACACCCAAAGATGTTCTCTTCCACTGGAACCACTCAAAGATGTTCTCTTCCACTGGAACCACTCAAAGATGTTCTCTTCCACTGGAACCACTCAAAGATGTTCTCTTCTGTTGGAAACACCCAAAGATGTTCTCTTCCACTGGAACCACTCAAAGATGTTCTCTTCCACTGGAACCACTCAAAGATGTTCTTTTCCACTGGAACCACCCAAAGATGTTCTCTTCCACTGGAACCACTCAAAGATGTTCTCTTCCACTGGAACCACACAAAGATGTTCTCTTCCACTGGAACCACTCAAAGATGTTCTCTTCCACTGGAACCACCCAAAGATGTTCTATTCCACTGGAACCACCCAAAGATGTTCTCTTCCACTGGAACCACTCAAAGATGTTCTCTTCCACTGGAACCACCCAAAGATGTTCTCTTCCACTGGAACCACTCAAAGATGTTCTCTTCCACTGGAACCACTCAAAGATGTTCTCTTCCACTGGAACCACCCAAAGATGTTCTCTTCCACTGGAACCACCCAAAGATGTTCTCTTCCACTGGAACCACTCAAAGATGTTCTCTTCCATTGGAAACACCAACATGTTCTCTTCCACTGGAACCACTCAAAGATGTTCTCTTATAACTGAAACCACCCTATGATGTTCTCTTCCATTGGAAACACCAACAGATGTTCTCTTCCATTGGAAACACCAACAGATGTTCTCTTCCATTGGAAACACCAACAGATGTTCTCTTCCATTGGCAACACTCAAAGATGTTCTCTTCCACTGGAACCACTCAAAGATGTTCTCTTCCACTGGAACCACTCAAAGATGTTCTTTTCCACTGGAACCACTCAAAGATGTTCTCTTCCACTGGAACCACCCAAAGATGTTCTCTTCCACTGGAACCACTCAAAGATGTTCTCTTCCACTGGAACCACTCAAAGATGTTCTCTTCCACTGGAACCACTCAAAGATGTTCTCTTCCACTGGAACCACCCAAAGATGTTCTCTTCCACTGGAACCACTCAAAGATGTTCTCTTCCACTGGAACCACTCAAAGATGTTCTCTTCCACTGGAACCACCCAAAGATGTTCTCTTCCACTGGAACCACCCAAAGATGTTCTCTTCCACTGGAACCACTCAAAGATGTTCTCTTCCATTGGAAACACCAACAGATGTTCTCTTCCACTGGAACCACTCAAAGATGTTCTCTTATACTGAAACCACCCTATGATGTTCTCTTCCATTGGAAACACCAACAGATGTTCTCTTCCATTGGAAACACCAACAGATGTTCTCTTCCATTGGAAACACCAACAGATGTTCTCTTCCATTGGCAACACTCAAAGATGTTCTCTTCCACTGAAACCACCCTATGATGTTCTCTTCCACTGGAAACACCCTATGATGTTCTCTCAGATGCCATTTTTAAAGAACCATTCTTTTCATTCCCTAATATCCTATTTCTGAAACTTCACAATTGATCACATCAAGGATTGTCATTTAATGACATCTGCATGTCACAACTAATATAAACATAGAAATATAAGTAGAAATAAACATAGACCACAATGATATGAATGTTGAAACAAACGTAAATCACAATGACATTAATATCGGGACAAACGTAATCATAATGACATTAATATCGGGACAAACGTAAATCATAATGACATTAATATCGGGACAAATGTAAATCATAATGACATTAATATCGGGACAAACGTAAATCATAATGACATTAATATCGGGACAAACGTAAACATAATGACATTACTATCGGGACAAGCGTAAATCATAATGACATTAATATCGGGACAAACGTAAATCATAATGACATTAATATAGGGACAAACGTAAATCATAATGACATTAATATCGGGACAAATGTAAATCATAATGACATTAATATCGGGACAAACGTAAATCATAATGACATTAATATCAGGACAAGCGTAAATCATAATGACATTAATATCAGGACAAATGTAAATCATAATGACATTAATATCAGGACAAACGTAAATCATAATGACATTAATATAGGGACAAACGTAAATCATAATGACATTAATATCAGGACAAATGTAAATCATAATGACATTAATATCGGGACAAACGTAAATCATAATGACATTAATATCAGGACAAACGTAAATCATAATGACATTAATATCAGGACAAGCGTAAATCATAATGACATTAATATCGGGACAAACGTAAATCATAATGATTTCTTCTTCGCCTTCTGCTTTCCTTCGTCATTTGCCTTTCAGCGTCAAGGGGAGACATAGTTTGCTGTCTTTCGCTCTTCTGTTGACCTCTGCTGCTGTTATATTTCCTAGTGTTTGTATTGAGTTATTAGCAGGTCATCATCATTGCACTCCGAACATGGTCATAGGTGCTCGGATCCCCTCCTCAGCAAGTCCCACAGAGTCCAGCAACTGACGACTCCAGTTCTGTGTTGGTTGATAAGTCTTCTTACACGCCCACTAAGTTTCCTATTTCTGGCTGTGCCCATGTTAACTCCCATTTCTTTCATCTGAAGGAGTTACGTGGACTCATGGTTGTCGAAGTCCTGTGACCTTCCCACATCTTGGAGGCCATTGATGATGTCCGCCCGATCCAGTGGTTAATCGTCTTCAACGACAGCGCATCATTTCAGATGATTTGTATTTTACTGATTTTTTATCAGCCTCCGATGTCTTTCTAAATGGCGAGATTTGATAAAAGATCTTTAAAAGAATTGAAAACTGCTAGAACAAAAATTCAAGTAAGAGAAGGAGTATCTTGGTCTACGCCCTATGGGCCGGCTACGGCTCGGAAGGTCAATAGTAATAGTAGTAGCAGTTGTCTTTCTACGTTGAGAAAAATGAGTTTTTTTATGTTGGGGTCATGAACACTGCATTCCAGAACATCCACCAGGGTTCTGATCGTCCCGTCCAAATACTGAGAACCTCCGTGGGGAACCCTGACCCACGTGCACGAACTCCGTCACTCGGCCGCGGATCCATGAGAGCACTAGAGTATTCTGATTAACTCAAGGATAGTGCCTATCCTGATGTTTGCTTCTAAGCCAGCCCTTTCACTTCCCTCTCCCCCCGCATCTGCATGTTAGCCAGAGAGCGAGTGGTCGAATTGATAACTCGTCGGGCTTAAAAGCAGAACGCGGGTCCGAACCCCGATAGGGTCAAAATTAGTTTTCTATCGGGAGTGAAATAACAACTCAGACTGCTGAGGACATGCTGACTTTATTCTCCGGTTCTAACATCTCTTGCTCGGCAGAGCCTAGTAATATTACCCCAAAAATCATGTGCCGAAGGTCTGTACAATTTATGGCCACTAACACCATTTAATCAAATGTGCTATCAACCCTTACGTATGCGTGTGAAAGCTGGAAAACAACAAGAGAGATAGAAACAAAGTTAAACGCATTCAAAAATAAATGTCTAAGGAAAATACTTGGTATAACGTGGAACGAATTCAAAACAAACGAGGAAATTAGAGAAATCGCCAACCACTAATATCTTCAGTAATCAAGAAAAGATGATGGTCATATGTTGGACATGTGATGAGAAGAGATAATAACAGGTTTGCAAAGCAAGCCCTCATGTGGGAAACAACAGGTCAGAGGAAAAGAGGAAGACGCAGAGAGACACTGAGAAGAACACTGATGAGAGAAGCAAGAGCAACAGGAATCGGCTCCCTCGATGAGATAGAGCTGCTTACAAAGAACAGAGACAAACAGCGAGATTTGATAAAAGATCTTTAAAAGAATTGAAAACTGCTAGAATAAAAATTCAGATAAGAGAAGGAGTATCTTGGTCAATGTCCTAAGGGCCGGCTACAGCTCGAATGTCAATAGATAGATAGAACACCATATTCCCTATACGCCACTTGACGTGACGGGGATACAAGAGGAAGAATAGCCTAGTAATAGGATAATGACGTAACGAAAGAAGTTTCTTTTTTATTTCTGAATATTAAAACTCTCCAGATGATTATTTCGTGCGTTCTATATCTTCCACATGAACAGACCCTCACCAATACCAGCACAACAATTATCTTAGGTTTTACAGTAATTTTGTTAATATCATCATGTGCCATATCGGTTGACGTAGGCGATCATGTACTTCCACAATTTTCTATCCACAGTAAAGTAACCCCAGTCATGCCAAGTGGCGTATAGGGAATATGGTTTTGGTGATCAGAAATTTTACAGACCTTCGGCACATGATTTTTGGGGTAATGTGGTCGGTATTACGCCCGTGCCGCTCTACTTTCCCAGAAAAAAATCTGGTACCCATTAAAAGCTGGGTGAACCGGAAGCCATCGGTTGGGATCGATCTCTACCTCTTGTCCTTTGTAGTCCAGTTCACTAACCACTGAGCTATCGCGGCTCCCTCTATCCACAGTGCATCGTATCAATTCTGTTGTTGACTGTTTGCCATGTCATGACAACAAACTATCTAGTATCTTCTCTCTTTGTCGTCCGCTATATCTCTTTCCCTGTATTTTGCCAGTTGTAACCAAGTATTCCAACTTTCCTCTTCTCATGATGTGCCCGAAAAATGTCGACTGTTTCTTTCTGATGTTTTTAGGAGCTCCCTTTTTGTGTTGGCCTCTTTGAGAACTTCCTCATTGGTCTTTTTAACTGTCCAGGGAACTTTCAACATTCTTCTGAGAAATCCTATCTCTGTTTTCATCTGTTTGTCTACTGTCCATGATTCACATCCATAGGTCAGAATTTGCTGTATATAGCACTGGTGAACTTTCTTTCTCACTTCTATTGACATAGACTCGTTACAGAAGAAATATTCAATTTTATGAAATGCTATCTTCTCTCTTTGTCGTCCGCTATCTCTCTTTCCCTGTATTTTGCCAGTTGTAACCAAGTATTCCAATTTTCCTCTTCTCATGATGTGCCTTAAAAATGTTGATTGTTTCTTTCTGGTGATGTTTTTTTGTGAGCTCCCTTTGTGTGTTGGCCTCTTTGAGAATTTCCTGGTTGGTATTTTTGTAAGCTGTCCAAGGAACTTTCAACATTCTTCTGAGAAATCCCATCTCTGTGGCCTCTAATTGTCTTTTCATTTTTTGTCTACTGTCCTTGATTCGCTTCCATAGGTCAGAACTGGTTATATATAGCACCGATGAACTCTCATTCTCTCTTCTATAGACATAGACTTGTTGCATAAAGATATTTTTCATTTTTTAAAATGCTATTTTGGCCTGAGCTATTCTGCTTTTTATTTCTGTGGTGTTTCTTCCATCTGATGTTACTATTGCTCCCAAGTATTCGACGCTTTGCACTTGTTTCATATTCGTCCTGTTTATTTTTATGTTTCTAATATAAAACGTATACTTTATATGAAATGGTGGGCATGGAGTAAACACGTTGAGAACTACTGATATGGAACAATCACTGGACATGACTTGACACCGAGTAGCAAGTCTCTTATTTAATCTACATTATTTATGGTGTCGATACTTTGAAATCGAATATGCTGATGGAAAACAGAATCGACGATTGACATATAGCATATGGCGACTATACCACCATCATCAAGTACCGGGCCTGCTGGCGTAGGTGATCATGTCTCTCCACAACTTTCGATCTCGGAAGCTATTTATCATTTCTGTTGATGCCCTTCTGCCAAGCCATTCTCTTAAGCTGTCTGGTATTTATTTCTCTTTGCTTCTCTCTATCTCTTCGTCCCTCAATTTTCCCAGTTGTCACAATATATTCCAGCTGTTCTCTTCTCATTACATGGCCCAAAATGATGATTGTGTCTTCCTAATATTGGCAATTAGCTCTCTTTTTTGCTTTGACCTCAATCAGAACATTTTCATTACTCTTCTTAGCTATCCATGGTATTCTCAACATTCTCCTATAAAACCACATTTCTACAAACTCCAGTGATTTTCATGTCTGTTGTCCTATTGTCCATGATTCCCATCCATATGCTAAGACTGGCTCTACATAACATTTAAGAACTCTTTTTCTTGTTTCGATTGTCAAAAATGGATCGCATTGTAACTTCCTCATTTTTTGGAAAGCTGCTTTTGCCTGAGCCATTCTGCATCTCACCTCTTTGGCGACTATAACACATTCCCTGAAAGAGGGATAACAAAATATGGGAGTTACTGGGGAAACACGGAGTCATAACATCATAAATCATGACCCGTATCGGACTAGCATCAAATGCTGTCAACAAACTCATGAACATCTGGAGAAGACACAGTTCTCAGTAAATAAACACAACTTAGATTGATCAACTCCTGTGTGATACCAGTGGTAACATAGGGATGTGATACCAGTGGTAACATAGGGATGTGATACAGTGCTAACATAGGGATGTGATACCAGTGCTAACATAGGGGTGTGATACCAGTGCTAACATAGGGATGTGATACCAGTGCTAACATAGGGATGTGATACCAGTGGTAACATAGGGATGTGATACCAGTGCTAACATAGGGATGTGATACCAGTGCTAACATAGGGGTGTGATACCAGTGCTAACATAGGGATGTGATACCAGTTCTAACATAAGGACGTGGAAGTTGGAAATCTACCAAAACTTTAGATAGGAAATATTATTTGGGAGGGCCGACCATCTAAGGGCAGAATCCCCCTACAGAAAAGATCATCTGCTGTCTTGCAGGAAGATTGGGGACAATCAAAGGCTAAGGAATGCAAACCTGAATAAAATGCTGGCTGAAATCGGATGCACTGGTCCACTGGCGCAGAACACAGTGCAACGTTTTAACGGGTGTTCAATCAGAGCGGATCTGGCAGACTCTAATTGTGATGTTCTGTCTGTGGGGGCGATCAACACACTTAACCTGACAGCTGACTTCATGTGAGAGTCTGGAATCCTACTCTGATTGAGTCCTGATCGCAGAGAGAGAGAGAGAGAGAGAGAGAGAGAGAGAGAGAGAGAGATGAAATGAAATGCCTTTGAAAACAAATGTTTTCTAATACATTACAAACGAACTAATAAAAGACGAATCTAAACAAAGATACTTGTCGAACTTTATTAGAAAATGGTGTTAGAGATACATCGGTCATGTGCTGAGAATGAATGAAGGAAGACTTCCCCGTCAGGTATTCACGTGGAAACCACCTGGTAATAGAAAACAAGGCAGACAAAGAGAATCGCTCCACAAAGTAAGTAGAGTAAGAGACTTGAACCGGCGTCTTAGCACGCGAGTTTCCACCCATATGTGCTCGCCAGCCTGTCCAGAAGTGTTCGGAGACTTCTGGACAGTGTCGCTTCAAGCATCGAACTTACGATGAGCAGGCAGCATTCCTCACCTTCCCAGAGTACTACCCTGGTTACCATTTCTACCAGCGGGTGGGTCGACCTCGGATTTTTTTTTCAAACCGACATGTAGCTATGTAGGTATCTGTGCCTCACCGTTTGTTGTCGTTGTCCTTGTCTTCTGAAGAAGGCCGCCGGCCGAAACGTCAGTATTTTGTTATGTTCCTTTTTGTAAAGCTGTCACCATACCTTGGAATGTATACCACACCCCACAACTGGCTCCTTTTTTTCCAACCACGAGTACTACTCACACTGCTTGCACGGTATTTGAACACGGATTGTCCGAACGTCGGTAGCCCTGTCGGGTGGTTTTCCCAACTAGGCTACCGAGACCCCTTACGCAGAACAGTTACTAGGGAAGATTCAAGCACGGGGCAAAGGAACAACCAAGAACTACAAGAATCAACAGCAAATCGCCAGTCGTCGAGAATTTGACTTCCGCCCAGGGTACTGTCTTCGGTGCGAGAGGAAAATCAATGAATGAATTTTGATGATCGGGGGAAATGAATTAGGATTGAAACAAGACGATTTGTTAAAAGTGTTAAGATTAGCAAAGTGATTTATTTGTGAAACACAAGTATGGACATGACGAGATTACGGGAGCAAGACGAATGATATAACAAAGCTACATGTCGGTGGACAAGTAAGACAAGAGACTAATTTAGAAACAAGACAAAAGAACAATTTAGCAAAAATGCAAGAGAACAATCTAGCAACATGACAAGAGAACAATCTAGCAACAGGACAAGAGAACAATCTACCAACAAGACAAGAGAACAATTAAGCAACAAGACAAGATAATAATTTAGCAACAGGACAAGAGAACAATCTAGCAACATGACAAGAGAACAATCTAGCAACATGACAAGAGAACAATCTACCAAAAAGACAAGAGAACAATTTAGCAACAAGACAAGAGAACAATTTAGCAACAAGACAAGATAACAATTTAGCAGCAGGACAAGAGAACAAGTTAGCAACAAGACAAGAGAACAATCTAGCAACAAGACAAGAGAACAATTTAGCAACAAGACAAGAGAATAATTAAGCAACAAGACAAGAGAACAATCTAGCAACAAGACAAGAGAACAATTTAGCAACAAGACAAGATAACAATTTAGCAGCAGGACAAGAGAACAAGTTAGCAACATGACAAGAGAACAATCTAGCAACAAGACAAGAGAACAATTTAGCAACAAGACAAGAGAACAATGTAGCAACAAGACAAGAGAATAATTTAGCAACAAGACAAGAGAACAATTTAGCAACAAGACAAGAGAACAATTTAGCAACAAGACAAGAGAATAATTTAGCAACAAGACAAGAGAACAATTTAACAACAAGACAAGAGAACAATCTAGTAACATGACAAGTGCACAATGTACAAAGACAAGAGCAAGATGTATCAAATAGACAAGAAATCAGTCTATCAATAAGACAAGAGAACAATGTACCAACAAGACAAAAGAACAATCTAACAACAAAACAAGAGCACAATCTACCAATAAGACAGGTGCACAATGTACCAAGATAAGAGAAAGATGTATCAAAAAGACAAGAGAACAATCTACCAATAAGACAAGAGAACAATTTACCAACAAGACAAGAGAAAGATTACCAAACTGACAAGAGACCAGTCTACCAACAAGACAACAATGTGCCAAGAAGACGAGAGGACAATTTTGGGCAGACAAACCAACAGAAAAATAACACATAAATAGGAGACTAGAATAGACCAAAATTAGGCAGCCTGCCAGAAAGAAGGAATTGAATAAACCATCAAACCAAACAGAACATCACCACATGGACACAGAATGGGTATAATTTAGTTGACAATTTTAGTGGAGAAAAAAAAACAGGAAACAAACAATGTTGAAGTCAGTCGTAATCACTCATAAGTGGTGAAACAACTCTTATCATGAAGTGATGAATAAATAAAGCAAATAATATAAAGTCTCGGCTAATTATCTTCAGAAAACGCCCAAGCGCCATCACTGCTGGGTAGAACTGTTCTCTGGGACTTTAAGTTCAACAACCGGATCTGTCTTCGGGTAGGGCGGCAGTCGCAAGCCATACTTCTGCTCTAGGCCAGGTGGCAGTAGAAACCTGCAAGCAAAATAAGAAAACCAATTTCTCACAGAAGATGTCAAAAAGGCAACTCGGAATCATATACCTAAATTTCAACGTCGAGCTACAGTTGCCAAAGTAAGTCTATTCTTTATGTTTTGTGTGTGTACACGTACCTGGCTATGTGAACTTCTGGTTATGCCTGGTATGTGAGAACATTTTCACTATTTTAAACTAAACTAAACTAAACTAAACTAAACTAAACTAAACTGAACTAATCTAAACTAAACTAAACTAAACTAAACTAAAACTAAACTAAACTAAACTAAACTAAACTAAACTAAACTAAGCTAAACTAAACTTAAATTAAACTAAACTAAACTTAAACTATACCAAACTAAGCTAAATTAAACTAAACTAAAACTAAATTAAACTAAATTAAACTAAATTAAATTAAACTAAACAAAATTAAAATTAACTAAACAAAATTAAACTAAAACTGAACTAAACTAAATTAAACTAAACTAAACTAAACAAAACTAAACTAAACTAAATTAAACTAAAAGTAAAACTAAAAGTAAAACTAAACTAAACTAAACTAAACTAAATTAAACTAAAAATAAAACTTAAACTAAAACTAAACTAAACTAAACTAAATTAAACTAAAACTAAACTAAACTAAACTAAACTAAACTAAAACTTAACTCGTTCTCTCTTTTTTTTTATGTCGTCATTTCAAAATGTTTATAAAATGATTAATAATATTGTCATTGATAGTTCTGCGCGATTCCATAGACCTCACATCTGTCAACTAAACTTTCTTCTTCTTCTGACCAAAGTGGGTTGCCATAGACTCGTTAGATAAGATCCAGCATCGTGCCCAGAATAGAAATGGGAGGTGAGAAACACTACAAGCCATGTGTGACGTCACACGGCGCGGGAAGGTTCAAGAATTCATCAACTGAGAATATCGTCATCATCATCATGTGCCATACCGGTTGGTGTAGGTGATCATGTCCCTCCACAATCTTCTATCTACAGTGCATCGTATCAGTTCTGTTGTTGACTGTTTTCCATGCCATGACACCAAGCTATCCAGTATTTTCTCTCTTTGTCGTCCGCGATCTCTCTTTCCTTTTATTTTGCCAGTTGTAACCAAGTATTCCAACTTTCCTCTTCTCATTATGTGCCCGAAAAATGTTGATTGCTTCTTTCTGGTGTTTTTTAAGAGCTCCCTTTTTGTGTTGGCCTCTTTGAGAGTTTATTCATTGGTCTTTTTAGCTGTCCAGGGAACTTTCAACATTCTTCTGAGAAATCCCATCTCTGTGGCCTCTAATGGTCTTTTCATTTGTTTGTCTACTGTCCATGATTCGCTTCCATAGGTCAGAATTGGTTCTATATAGCACCGATGAACTCTCTTTCTCATTTTTATTGACATATATTTGTTGCATAAGATATTTTTCATTTTCTGAAATGCTATTTTGGCCTGAGCTATTCTGCTTTTTATTTCTGTGGTGCATCTTCCATCTGATGTTAATATGATGAGAATATCGTCAGACCTATTAACTGAATATAACCATTCACAAGACAATGGTGTGAAGCGCAAAAACATCATTACTTCTCATCTTGTTGAGTGGAACTTGATGCAGCGACTCAGCGAAATATAATGGAAGTATGTAAATGGTTAATTTTGATACACGCGCGTGTGAATGCATGTCCGTCACAGCGAAAAAAAAAAACAAAAAAAAAAAAAAGAAAAAAGAAAGAAAAACAGCGGAAATAGACTATCTTCTTCTTCTTTATTCCATTGAGCTCCCTGTGGAGCATAGGTTTTAAAGCAACACTTTCAGCTTCCCGTGGAGCATAGGTCTTCAGCAAACACTTTCCACTTCCCGTGGAGTATGGATCTTCAACAAACACTTCAGCTCCTTCTGGAGCATAGGTCTTCTACAATTACTTTCAACTCCCCGTGGAGCATAGGTCTTCAACAAAGACTTTCACCTCCTTGTGGAGCATAGTTCTTCAACAAACACTTTCAGCTCCCTGTGGAGCATAGGTCTTCAGCAAACACTTTCAGCTCCCTGTGGAGCATAGGTCTTCATCTAACACTTTCAGCTCCCTGTGGAGTATAGGTCTTCAACAAACACTTTCAGCTCCCTGTGGAGCATAGGTCTTCAACAAAAACTTTCAGCTCCCTGTGGAGCATAGGTCTTCAACAAACACTTTCAGCTCCCTGTGGAGCATAGGTCTTCAACAAACACTTTCAGCTCCCTGTGGAGCATAAGTCTTCAACAAACACTTTCAGCTCCTTGTGGAGCATAGGTCTTCAATAAACACTTTCAGCTCCCTGTGGAGCATAGGTCTTCAACAAAACGCTACCAAAACCAGCATTATATATAACGCCAGTGTAGATGTTGCAATGAAACTTGAACAGAATTACTTTCATTGTGTGGGATATGAATAGAAATGACCTTTGTCCACGTTTCTGCACATGCGGGAGCACGGTGAAATTAAAGAGCAGACAGGTTGTCAGGACTTTGACAACCATGAGTCCACGTCACTCATTCGGATGAAAGAGATGGGAGTTAAGATGGGCACAGCCAGAAACGAGAAACTTAGTGGGCGTGTAAGAAGACTTATCAACCAACACAGAACTGGAGTCGACAGCCGCTGGACACTGCGAGACTTGCTGAGGAGGGGATCTGAGCACCTATGCGCTTGTTTGGAGTGCAATAATGATGACCCGCAAATAACTCAATAACTCAATAACTTAATAACTCAATAACTCAAAAAATTGTTCATGATTTTAAATATTAATCTACATGTTTATATTTATGTAACATTTAACATATTATATATTAATTTTCAGATAATTAAACAAGGAATTATATTTCATCAATACAAAGGTGATTCAAGACATGTAAAAAGAATATTTTGATGACAGTTTATATTAATCAAATTGAGAGTGACGCACTGTGCGGCTAAACGTACATGACTGAAATCGGTATGACGCTTGGTGCGTCGCAACGTACTAAAAGAGTTAAAATAAAACAAAAACAATAAATAAAAATAGAACTCTACACCCATGGATATAAAAAGAGGAGTAAGACAGGGATGCATCCTATCACCAAGCTTGTTCAATCTATACACTGAGCAAATCTTTAAAAACATCACAGAGATGCCAGGCCTAAACATTAATGGGAAGGTAATCAATAACCTAAGATATGCTGATGATACTGTTCTACTAGCAGAAAATCCTAAAGATCTACAACAATTGCTTAATGAAATAAACATGACAAGCAAAAAATATGGACTAGATATGAATATCAAAAAGACTAAAACTATGATCATAAACAAAGGAAATACTCAAAACCCACAAGTGGATATCAAAATTGAAGGAATAGACCTGGAGACAGTTTAGAGATACCTTGGACATACTATAACCAGTGATGGAAAATGTAAAACTGAAATAAATAAAAGAATAGGAATGGCAAAAAGTAATTTTAATGCCATGAAGAACATACTAACATCAAAACAAATAACAAGAGGGCTAAAACTAAGAATAGCAAAATCTTACATCTTCTCAATATTCCTATATGGTGCAGAAACATGGACATTAGACAAGAAAACAGAACAGAGAATTGAAGCCTTTGAAATGTGGATATATAGAAGAATAGGTAGAATTGGATGGAAGGAAAAGAAAACAAACGACGAAGTCTTAAAACAACTAAAAATGAAAAGAGAACTTCTGAACACAATTAGAACAAGACACATTTTTGGGGGCATATTAAAAGACACATACGCCTAATCAAAGTAATATTGGAAAGGAAAATACAAGGCAAAAGAGGCAGAGGCAGATCAAGACTAACATGGACGAGTAACATCAAAAGATGGACAAATCAGCCTCTGACAACCTGCACCATCAAAGCAAGAGATAGAGCAGAATGGCGCTCCATGGTGGCCAACCTCCGTTGCGGAGACGGCACTCGATGATGATGATGAATAAAAAAAAGGGTACAATAACTTCGAATGAAGAGGAGTGTGTTAGTGAAGACATCTATCTCAAACACCAGTCTGCAATGCAAGGTTTAGAGAAGGAATAATAATAGAGGTGAAAATGTGTACCTTCCTCCAAGATAGTGCTTCTGTCCCCTGAAGTGGGTGGCGCACTGCTTGGGTGCCCCAAGGGAGATCAATAGGTCAGGCTGGAGGCCGTCAGGGTTGCCATTATCTACGTCCCAACCTGCAAGGGGAGACAACTATTTATTGGGAAATAATTAGCCGCTTCCATCATCCATCACTATAGAAGTGCGCTCCTGTAGGTGGCGCTGCATCATCATTGTCGAGTATATTTCTTACTCCCTATTAACGTCGTTCATCATTATCATCATCAAGTACCGGGATTGCTGGCGTAGGTGATCATGTCTCTCCACAACTTTCCATCTCGACAGTTATTTATCATTTCTGTTGTCGACCTTCTGCCAAGCCATTCTCTTAAGCTGTCTAGTATTTTTTTTCTCTTTGCTTCCCTCTATCTCTTCGTCCCTCAATTTCCCCAGTTGTTAATATATTCCAGCTGTTCAATTCTCATTACAAGGCCAAACAATTATGAGTTTCCTCCTAATATTAGAAAATAGCTCTCTTTTTGCTTTGGCCTCTTTCAGAATGTTTGCATTACTCTTCTTAGCAGTCCATGGTATTCTCAACATTCTTCTGCATTCATTAACGTCGTTAGCTGTAGATATTACGTTGTGTTTTGTCATGATTATTCTTGGCAATATAAGTAGGTAGTTTGCCATTCCTTTCCTTCTTGACATTAACTGTACTATAGTTTGTTCACAAATTCGTGCCCACAGATTTGACCAATTATCTCCGAAACTGTTTGATGAATTTCTGTAATTCTTTTTCATGTAAGCTTATTTTTTCACCGAACTTCAGATTTTATAACATTTGAGTACAAAGGTAGTCTGAATTTTGCTCAAATAGTTTTTTGTTATATAATTTTAGGAAAATATCAAACTGTGCTCTAAACATTAGATTTTACTGTAAATTATGTTAATTTTCTAACAATGCAAGCCAAAGGCGTATCCGTATTACATTGAATAGTAATATAACCGACCCGTTTTTGATTCCTTACAAAAGTGCATGTACAATAACAGTTAGCTTTTGCATAGTGATGAATTTACACTTTAAACTCTTCATGGTTTTAAAAATCAAGTAGTCACTTCACAACAGCTTACAAATTATCAAACATACAGGAATATTCATTAATAGTAAATATTTTGTCAAAATACGCCTCTATGCCAATTTAAAAAGAAACCGGAAATAAAATTGCCAAAAAACTTCGGAGTGGTTTTATATATATATATATATATATATATATATATATATATATATATATATATATATATATATATATATATATATATATATATATATATAAGGCTCCGACGGTCATAGTTGACTGTAGTAGCCTCCGTCAGTCATTGTTGACTATAGTAGCCTCCGTCAGTCATAGTTGACTATAGTAGCCTCATTCAGTCATTGTTGACTATAGTAGCCTCCTTCAGTCATAGTTGACAATAGTAGCCTCCATCAGTCATAGTTGACTATAGTAGCCTCCGTCAGTCATTGTTGACTATAGTAGCCTCCGACAGTCATTGTTGACTATAGTAGCCTCCGTCAGTAATTGTTGACTATAGTAGCCTCCGTCAGTCATTGTTGACTATAGTAGCCTCCGTCAGCCATTGTTGACTGTAGTAGCCTCCGTCAGTAAAAGCTGACTAAAGTAGCCTTCGACAGTAATTGTTGACTATAGTAGCCTCCGTCAGTCATTGTTGACTATAGTAACCTCCGTCAGTAATAGTTGACTAAAGTAGCCTCCGACAGTAATTGTTGACTATAGTAACCTCCGTCAGTCATTGTTGACTATAATAGCCTCCGTCAGTAATTGTTGACTATAGTAGCCACCGTCAGTCATTGTTGACTATAGTAGCCACCGTCAGTCATTGTTGACCATAGTAGCCACCGTCAATCATTGTTGACTATAGTAGCCTCTGTCAGTCATTGTTGACTATAGTAGCCACCGTCAGTCATTGTTGACTATAGTAGCCTCCGTCAGTCATTGTTGACTACAGTAGCCTCCATCAGTCATTGTTGACTACAGTAGCCTCCTTCAGTCATTGTTGACTATAGTAGCCTCCGTCAGTCATTGTTGACTACAGTAGCCTCCGTTAGTCATTGTTGACTACAGTAGCCTCCGTCAGTCATAGTTGACTATAGTAGCCTCCGTCAGTTATAGTTGACTATAGTAGCCTCCGTCAGTTATAGTTGACTATAGTAGCCTCCGTCAGTCATAGTTGGCTATAGTAGCCTCCGTCAGTCATAGTTGATTGTAGTAGCCTCCGTCAGTCATAGTTGACTATAGTAGCCTCCGTCAGTCATAGTTGACTATAGTAGCCTCCGTCAGTCATAGTTGGCTATAGTAGGCTCCGTCAGTCATAGTTGATTATAGTAGCCTCCGTCAGTCATAGTTGACTATAGTAGCCTCCGTCAGTCATAGTTGACTATAGTAGCCTCCGTCAGTCATAGTTGGCTATAGTAGCCTCCGTCAGTCATAGTTGATTATAGTAGCCTCCGTCAGTCATAGTTAACTATAGTAGCCTCCGTCAGTCATAGTTGATTATAGTAGCCTCCGTCAGTCATAGTTGACTATAGTAGCCTCCGTCAGTCATAGTTGACTATAGTAGCCTCCGTCAGTCATAGTTGGCTATAGTAGCCTCCGTCAGTCATAGTTGATTATAGTAGCCTCCGTCAGTCATAGTTGACTATAGTAGCCTCCGTCAGTCATAGTTGACTATAGTAGCCTCCGTCAGTCATAGTTGACTATAGTAGCCTCCGTCAATCATTGTTGACTATAGTAGCCTCCGTCAATCATTGTTGACTATAGTAGCCTCCGTCAATCATTGTTGACTACAGTAGCCTCCGTCAATCATTGTTGACTATAGTAGCCTCCGTCAATCATTGTTGACTATAGTAGCCTCCGTCAGTCATAGTTGACTATATTAGCCTCCGTCAATCATTGTTGACTATATTAGCCTCCGTCAATCATTGTTGACTACAGTAGCCTCCGTCAATCATTGTTGACTATATTAGCCTCCGTCAATCATTGTTGACTATAGTAGCCTCCGTCAGTCATAGTTGACTATATTAGCCTCCGTCAATCATTGTTGACTATATTAGCCTCCGTCAATCATTGTTGACTATATTAGCCTCCGTCAATCATTGTTGACTATATTAGCCTCCGTCAATCATTGTTGACTATAGTAGCCTCTGTCAGTCATAGTTGACTATATTATCCTCCGTCAATCATTGTTGACTATATTAGCCTCCGTCAATCATTGTTGACTACAGTAGCCTCCGTCAATCATTGTTGACTATAGTAGCCTCCGTCAATCATTGTTGACTACAGTAGCCTCCGTCAATCATTGTTGACTATATTAGCCTCCGTCAATCATTGTTGACTATAGTAGCCTCCGTCAATCATTGTTGACTATAGTAGCCTCCGTCAATCATTGTTGACTATAGTAGCCTCCGTCAATCATTGTTGACTATAGTAGCCTCCGTCAATCATTGTTGACTATAGTAGCCTCCGTCAATCATTGTTGACTATAGTAGCCTCCGTCAATCATTGTTGACTATAATAGCCTCCGTCAATCATTGTTGACTACAGTAGCCTCCGTCAATCATTGTTGACTATAGTAGCCTCCGTCAATCATTGTTGACTATAGTAGCCTCCGTCAATCATTGTTGACTATAGTAGCCTCCGTCAATCATTGTTGACTATAGTAGCCTCCGTCAATCATTGTTGACTATAGTAGCCTCCGTCAATCATTGTTGACTATAGTAGCCTCCGTCAATCATTGTTGACTATAGTAGCCTCCGTCAATCATTGTTGACTACAGTAGCCTCCGTCAATCATTGTTGACTATAGTAGCCTCCGTCAATCATTGTTGACTATAGTAGCCTCCGTCAATCATTGTTGACTATAGTAGCCTCCGTCAATCATTGTTGACTATAGTAGCCTCCGTCAATCATTGTTGACTATAGTAGCCTCCGTCAATCATTGTTGACTATAGTAGCCTCCGTCAATCATTGTTGACTATAGTAGCCTCCGTCAATCATTGTTGACTATAGTAGCCTCCGTCAATCATTGTTGACTATAGTAGCCTCCGTCAATCATAGTTGGCTATAGTATAAAAATAGCGAAGCTGGAGTGTCCCCTCCAAGGCGCGAGCTTTGGCAGAAAATGAAAGAGACAAGTTGTTGCCCCTGGAAGACCTTTCTTCTCTCCACGCAGACGAGCGATCCAAACGTCTAGCAGGGCAAGAACAGTTAGCTACAAACTGTTATACAAACTATATTCTTTGCTTGTATTATTTATTTTGTTAACTTGTTGCTCTTCTCGTTTGTCTGCCATTAGTACGGCATCATCCGTAAATCTTAGATTATAGTGAACCCCATGCCGACCTACAGAGTTCGTGTACTGGATACAAATAATAATACATAAATATTATTATATAGGGAACTTCCGAGGCGATAATAGGGAATAATAGAACAAAGAAGTATGTGTTAGCACTCGGAAAAAATGACAGACAAACAACAACAGAAAAAAACAGAGAACAATATATGGTCCGAAGCAGGATTCGAACCCGTACTCCATGGCACCGCGCCTTGCCACGAGAACATCCGAGTTCGTGTATCTGGGCTAGGAATCTCCTCGGATTTTTTTCTATATTCTCAAAGGGGGGTATAGGAGCACTTACGGATTCGTCAATTGGATTGTTGATGATGATGATCCTAACAACAAACAAATGTGCAACTGTTACACATATACTCACTCACACATACATATATATGGACATACCGACTGGTCCATGTTAAAGCTGAAATCTTCACCTGTTAAATAATTTCTCTCTCTCTCTCTCTCTCTCTGCGATCAGGACTCAATCAGAGTAGGATTCCAGTCTCTCACATGAAGTCAGAGTCTGCCAGATCCACTCTGATTGAATACCTGTTAAAACGTTGCACTGTGTTCTGCGCCAGTGGCCCAGTGCATCCGATTTCAGCCAGCATTTTATTCAGGTTAGCTTTTCTTAGCCTTTGATTGTCCCCAATTTTCCTGCAAGGCAGCAGATGATCTTTTCTGTAGGGGGATTCTGCCATTAGATGGTCGGCCCTCCCAGGTTTACGAGCACCATCTGCCCGAGTCACTAGAGGTGACTAACACAGACATGCACACACAAAGATGTGAGATGTGACCAACACAGACATGCACACACAAAGATAGGAGATGTGACCAACACAGACATGCACACACAAAGATATGAGATGTGACTAACACAGACATGCACACATAAAGATATGAGATGTGACTAACACAGACATGCACACAGCGATACGAGGCATGACTAACACTAGCACACATCAATATATAAGACATATGACTAACATAGACATGCACATAAAAATATGAGATATGTCTGACATGGACAAATAATGGTTAAATAATTTGAATCTCAATTACTAATCAGAATTAAAACAGAACACACGAGTAGAACAAACCGCTTGGTATATCTATAGAACAAATGGGGATTTTCCCCTGGATCTGTACGAGGTTCTCTAGAACAGTAGCGAACTCTGGTCGAACCGGTGGCTTGAAGTTGAAACCGAAAAGGGCGTCAATGACCAGGTTGAAGGAGTCTGCGATGCATTGTGGGTCGGTTGGGAAGAAGGAGAGTGTTGGGATGTCCAGTCGCTCACACTGAAAGGGGGGGGGGGGGTGTAAAGTGGAAAATAAAAATGGTTTTATGTCGGTATCTTAGAGATGAATACTGAAATAAGAAGGCATTAAATCATCATCAGGTTTGAGTCGCATGCAGAACGTAGCATTCACCACAGCCAGTCTGAAAGAATCTCTGTCTCTAGCCAGATCTCCTACATAACGTTGCATTCACCACAGCCCGTCTGAAACATTTTCTGTCTCTAGCCATATCTCCCACAGAACGTTGCATTCACCACAGCCCATCTTAAAGAACCTCTGTCTCTAGCCAGATCTCCCACAGAACGTTGCATTCACCACAGCCCGTCTGAAACATTTTCTGTCTCTAGCCATATCTCCGACAGAACGTTGCATTCACCACAGCCCATCTTAAAGAACCTCTGTCTCTAGCCAGATCTCCCACAGAACGTTGCATTCACCACAGCCCGTCTGAAACATTTTCTGTCTCTAGCCATATCTCCCACAGAACGTTGCATTCACCACAGCCCATCTTAAAGAACCTCTGTCTCTAGCCATATCTCCCACAGAACGTTGCATTCACCACAGCCCATCTTAAAGAACCTCTGTCTCTAGCCAGATCTCTCACAGAACGTTGCATTCACCACAGCCCGTCTGAAACATTTTCTGTCTCTAGCCATATCTCCCACAGAACGTTGCATTCACCACAGCCCGTCTGAAACATTTTCTGTCTCTAGCCATATCTCCCACAGAACGTTGCATTCACCACAGCCCATCTTAAAAAACCTCTGTCTCTAGCCAGATCTCCCACAGCACGTTGCATTCACCACAGCCCGTCTGAAACATTTTCTGTCTCTAGCCATATCTCCGACAGAACGTTGCATTCACCACAGCCCATCTTAAAAAACCTCTGTCTATAGCCAGATCTCCCATAGAACGTTGCATTCATCACAGCCCGTCAGAAAGAATCTCTGTATCTAGCCAGATCTCCCACAGAACGTTGCATTCACCACAGCCCGTCTGAAAGAATCTCTGTCTCTAGCCAGATCTCCCACAGAACGTTGCATTCACCACAGCCCGTCTGAAAGAATCTCTAATCAGATCTACCACCCTTTCTATTCTCATGTCTAAGTATTGTGATATCTAGAAATGGCTTTTCTTCTTGATCTGCTCCTGGCTCGTCGTCCCAGACCCAACCTTCTATATTTAATGAATCAACCAACTCCCAACATTCTCATTCCTTCACTCCCAACGACGAGTATACTCTCGCATATAATTCTTTGGCAGGATACCTTGACGAGTTTACTCGTTGTACCTCTAGAACAATATCAGTAATTTATAAAGGGATGTAACCAATACTTATTTCCGTGACCTTTGTTGATTATATCCCTTCTATCGATTTGATTCTTTGAGCTTTTTGTTGTTGTTGCTTACGTTCGTCCGATGACTAAAGTATTCTAGAGTATTCGTAGACTTGAATTCGTCTTTCTCATCCGCCCTTAAAAGGACGTTAAGTGGACGTGTCTGCGTTGTGTTGTGATTTGCTGTATAACTGTTATATTTGCGCCTTTCGGCCCAACACATCCGACTTCAGCACGTTTAAGCTTTTTCAACTGTATTCTGGCAATTGTTGTAAACAGTGATACTAAGTGTCTGCTCTTTACTGCAAAAGAAAATGGCGTCACGTGGAAAGCGATCGCTATTTTCTGATGATTAATGTCCTAAAATAAATGGGAATGAAGAAACTTGGGATTCTGATAGTGAAGAGATGGATTTCGATTACTGTGACGACATGTATAGACATTCAGAAGAGGAATTAATCATTTCTGACAGTGATTATGACGTCAGTAGAACTAAGTGTGTTAACTATATTTTTTTTCAAGTCTACAGTCACAACACTTAACGTTCGGCTCCCTCAATGAGATAGAGCTGCTTGCAGAGAACAGAGACAGATGGCGAGATTTGATAAAATATCTTTAAAAGAAAACTGCTAGAACAAAAATTCAGATAGGAGAAGGTATATCTTGGTCTACGCCCTATGGGCCGGCTACGGCTCGAAAGGTCAATAGATAGACAGTCACAACACTGCCTGTTAGTGTTAGCTGTTCTGTTGACATACAACCCAGCTCTCAGTAAACGATTCAAACATAAACTGTTCAACTCCTTTATGATACTACTACTAACACCATCATCAAGTGCCGGATCTGCTGGCGTAGGTGACCATGTCTCTCCACAATTTTCGATCTCGAGAGTTATTTAACATTTCTGTTGTTGACTTCCGTTTCCAAACATGGTGGAATGAGGTCACGTTTGCTGGACTGCTGTAGAAGTTGCATTAGGGAACTGATTAGCTTCGGATCTACGGTGTAATTTTCTGCGTCTGAGCTAATCAACTGATCCAGTTAGCAAAGTTCGCCGATGATAACAGGTTGTACTCATCTCATTGTTCTTCATTGTGAATGACCTTTTTTTTTTGTGGAGCATCTTCCATCTGTTGTTATTATAGTGTCCAAGTATTTGACGCGCTGCACTTGTTTCAGATTTATTCCTGTTTATTTTTATGCAGCATGATGGTGATGATTGTTTCTTCGATATAACCATTACTTCTGTTTTCTTACTATTCAGACTGAGACCTTTCTTAATTATGCAGGACACAGTAGCAGTCAAAATAAGACAAGGCAGACAGAGGAACTCTCCATGTGTGTGCCACACATTTACACCCCAGAAAAAAAATACTGAATATAACAACATCATATGCCGTCTGTGATATTAATGACCACAAACCAGGAGCCTCCTGTATGATTGATACAACTGTTGCACCAAGCACTTCATCAGCAGAGCCAGATCTATGGAATGTTAATCTGACATTGTTCTTGAATGATGTCCAAGTTAATGAGACATCAGAATCGTGTGGCAGCAGCTACAAAAAGGGAGCTGAGAACATCAAGTTCTGCTGTTATAAAGGAGACTTGCCTTGCTATCCCAGAATTGTCTTAAATGGGATCACTGTAGTTGAAAACTTTTCTCTTGTGTAAACTACACATTCACATCCAAGAGTGAATCAGTGAAGGTCACAAAATCATATTCTCTCTGTGGTTTTACTAACTACAGGTCATGTGGCTTCTGTTGGATTGGAAATGATAACTTACCACCACTGTGTGTCTATATGTTTGGAATGGGAGTTATCAACGATGGCCTAACATCATCAAGTGCTACGACGATCATCATTATCGGGAGGACGCGAACTTCCATGGTATATGGTGGATAGGCGGTAGGAACCATTGAAGGCTATGTCTGAAAAGTGTTCCTTGTTGCAGTTTCCTCATATTCCAAGTCCGGCTTGTTGCAGGAGCTACTGAGTTAAGTGCTCTGTGCACACCGTGAGCTGTGTGTCTCATCCGTTTTGATCCTGTTTCGATATCCCGTTTGTTTACGATGAATGATGATATCGTATGACAGGGAACAGTTGGCTGTGTTCACTTTCTGCGCGGTTTCGCCTTATGTCTTTTGGCGTGTGCTGAGACTGCTACGACGGGGACTACAGTTACCTTTCTTTGTTTGGGAGATGAGTTAGTAATTCGGATGATTCCACTGGCACGGGCGGTTGAGCAATTATGGATTTAAATTCGTTTGCAGTGATACCGAGGCCTTCAATAACCAATAACAATAACATCAGAGAATAGACATGATTTAACCTTTGTCACATCTCAGTATGCTTCCCGGTTCACCCAGTCTTTAATGGGTATCGGATTTTTTTCTAGGAAAATGAAGCGGCACGGGCGTAATACCGACCACATTAGTCCAAAAATCATGTACCGAAGGGCCGTAAAAATTATGATCACTAACATCATATTCCCTATACGACATTTAGCGTGACGGGACTCTTTACTTTATTTTATATGTTGGCGTGACGGGATTCTTTACTTGACATGTTGGCAAGATGGGACTCTTTACTTGACATGTTGGCAAGACGGGACTCTTTACTTGACATGTTGGCGTGACGGGACTCTTTACTTGACATGTTGGCAAGACGGGACTCTTTACTTGACATGTTGGCGTGACGGGACTCTTTACTTGACATGTTGGCAAGACGGGACTCTTTACTTGACATGTTGGCAAGACGGGACTCTTTACTTGACATGTTGGCGTGACTGGACTCTTTACTTGACATGTTGGCGTGACGGGACTCTTTACTTGACATGTTGGCGTGACGGGACTCTTTACTTGACATGTTGGCAAGACGGGACTCTTTACTTGACATGTTGGCGTGACGGGACTCTTTACTTGACATGTTGGCAAGACGGGACTCTTTACTTGACATGTTGGCAAGACGGGACTCTTTACTTGACATGTTGGCGTGACTGGACTCTTTACTTGACATGTTGGCGTGACGGGACTCTTTACTTGACATGTTGGCGTGACGGGACTCTTTACTTGACATGTTGGCGTGACTGGGCTCTTTACTTTATATGTTGGCGTGACGGGGCTCTTGACTTTACATGTTGACGTGACGGGACTCATTACTTTACATGTTGACGTGACGGGGCTCTTTACTTTATATGTTGGCGTGACGGGGCTCTTTACTTTACATGTTGGCGTGACATGACTCTTTACCTGACATGTTGGCGTGACAGGACTCTTTACTTGACATGTTGGCGTGACAGGACTCTTTACTTGACATGTTGGCGTGACGGGGCTTTTAACTTTACTTTTTTTTCGGTTTTCTTCTCAGAAACAACTATTGAAAGTTGGGTGAATATTGTGATGACGTCATTAAGAGTGTCCCAACGATCGCTTCACGATATTAATGGGAATGTTGTATGTTTAAAGTAAGGTTAGTGAGTTCTTCTCTTGCCGTGGACAGCACATTAGATAGAAACCAACATTCTGCCATGTCTAGTGATTCATTGCCAGGTTTTATGAACCAGGAGTTCTGCCCAAGCAACGGCTGACTGTCCAAGCAACGGCTGACTGTCCAAGCAACAGCTGACTGTCCAAGCAACGGCTGACTGTCCAAGCAACGGCTGACTGTCCAAGCAACAGCTGACTGTCCAAGCAACGGCTGACTGTCCAAGCAACGGCTGACTGTCCAAGCAACAGCTGACTGTCCAATCAACGGCTGACTGTCCAAGCAACGGCTGACTGTCCAAGCAACGGCTGACTGTCCAAGCAACAGCTGACTGTCCCAGCAACGGCTGACTGTCCAAGCAACAGCTGACTGTCCAAGCAACGGCTGACTGTCCAAGCAACGGCTGACTGTCCAAGCAACGGCTGGCTGTCCAAGCAACGGCTGGCTGCCCAAGCAACGGCTGACTGTCCAAGCAACGGCTGGCTGTCCAAGCAACAGCTAACTGTCCAAGCAAACAGCTAACTGTCCAAGCAACGGCTGACTGTCCAAGCAACAGCTGGCTGCCAAATCAACAGCTGACTGTCCAAGCAACGGCTGACTGTCCAAGCAACGGCTGACTGTCCAAGCAACGGCTGGCTGTCCAAGCAACAGCTGACTGTCCAAGCAACGGCTGACTGTCCAAGCAACGGCTGACTGTCCAAGCAACAGCTGGCTGCCAAATCAACAGCTGACTGTCCAATCAACGGCTGACTGTCCAAGCAACAGCTGGCTGCCAAATCAACAGCTGACTGTCCAAGCAACGGCTGAGTGTCCAAGCAACAGCTGGCTGCCAAATCAACAGCTGACTGTCCAAGCAACGGCTGATGTTTTACAACGGTGATTTGGCTTCCGACCGATCGTCCTTAGCAAGTATGAAAGAAGTAGCTGCCCCCACCTTTAAATGTAAACCTGATATTTCAAATAAAACTAACAAAGAAGTCAGTCTTAGAAATATATCTGAGGTGGCATCACCGATTCCGCCTGTAGATATGGCACCTGATGATGTTTACACGTGAGCATGGCCCTCACCACGAAACCGCCACTCCATTTCCCACATTTGGACGTTCGTGAGATACCCGCTGTAAGGAGTAGTCCGGTTAAAAACACATCACATGAGGATCGATAGCTTCTCAACAGCGACGTGTCGGAAATTGAGTAGCCAGAAGTCGCCACTCAACCATGAAATGTTAACAGGGCGTCACGTGACTTCATTTTTTTTATTTACACAGACACTTTTGCTACAAAAGCTGGCATGGAAAACCTGGTTCAGAAATCAATGTTTGTTTTGAAAACAGAAATTTCACATTAACTTTACGTCATGCATCTTTTATTCTTCATATTTATTTTTCCACATTTCGCAATTCTAAATAATTTGGAATCATTGTACAGTGTTTGTGATAGCTGTGATTTCCAATAAAACATGATTTTGAGGATGTCTCAAAGAAGTTTGAATATAGCCATGAATGGAACAAAAGATATGTACAACATATGCAAGGAACTAACGTAACATATAAATATTGAATTTTAGTCTCATCATGATATGCCATACCGGTTGACGTAGGCGATCTTGTCCTTCCTCAATCTTCTAACCACCGTGCATCGTATCAATTCTAATGTTGACTGTTTACCCTACCATGACACCAAGCTAACTAGTATCTTCTATTTGTCGTCCGCGATCTCTCTTTCCCCTAATTTTACCACTTGTAACCAAGTATTCCAACTTCCCTTTTCTCATGACGTGCCCGAAATATGTTGATTTTTGTGCCATAGTTTGAAGATCTGTTGACTAAACAAAATACGTGGACCTCAAGTTTTATCATCATCATCATCATCATCATCATCATCATCATCATCATCATTATCAAGTACCGGGCCTGCTGGTGTAGGTGATCATGTCTCCAACATTTTCGATCTCGACAGTTATTTATCATTTCTGTTGTTGACCTTCTGCCAAGCCATTCCCTTAAGCTGTCTTGTATTTTTTTCTCTTTGCTTTCCCCTATCTCTTCGTCCCTCAATTTTTCCAGTTGTTACAAAATATTCCAGCTGTTCTCTTCTCATTACATGGCCAAAAAATGATGATTGTTTCTTCCTAATATTGGAAATTAGCTCTCTTTTTGCTTTGATCTCTTTCAGAATCTTTTCTTTACTCTTCTTAGCTGTCCATGGTACTCTCAACATTCTTCTGTAAAACCACATTTCTGCAGACTCCAGTGATTTTCTTGTTTATTGTCCTATTGTCCATGATTCACATCCATATGTTAAAGCTGGCTCTACATAACATTTAAGAACTCTTTTCATGTTTCTATTGTCAAAAATGGATTGCATAGTATCTTCCTCATTTTTTGGAAAGCTGCTTTTGCCTGAGCCATTCTGCATCTCACCTCTTTTGTACATCTTCCGTCTGAGGTTAACAAAGTTCCCAAATATTTAAATTCATTTACCTGTTTTAATATTGTTCCACTTGTCTTTATTTTGCACTGAGGTGGGATGTCTTTATCATTGCTGTTACCATTACTTCTGTCTTTTAGCTATTAAGGCTGAGTCCTTTACTTTTGCTTTCTTTCAGTATAATATCCAACATTTCTTGTAACTCATTTTCACTTTTAGTGATTAAGACTGTATCATCAGCATACCTTAGATTATTTATATTTTGACCTCTAATTGTTATTCCAGGCGTGTCCCTTATGGATCTTAAAATAATCTCACTATAAATATTAAACAAATCTGGTGACAGCACACAACCTTGTCTAACACCCTGTTCTATTTGTTGAAATATTCCCAATGTGTTTCCAGTTCTTATGGCCGCTGTTTGTTGCCAGTACATGTTCTTTATTATTTTAAGTTTTTTAGAATAAGTGATAAGAAGGTGATGTCCCTTACCTGCAGTGCCAGGGCCTTTAATAACGGTTTGTTGCTTTGTTTGGGGTAGTACAGAGTAGGTTTGTAGCCCTGTGGATGGTGAAACAATAACGAGATAACGTTTAGGTCTTAGTGGTGAGATGTTGGATTAGTTCTGTGGATGGTGAAACAATAATGAGATAACGTGTAGGTCTTAGTGGTGAGATGTTGGATTAGTTCTGTGGATGGTGAAACAATAACGAGATAACGTGTAGGTCTTAGTGGTGAGATGTTGGATTAGTTCTGTGGATGTTGAAATAATAAGGAGATAAGGTGTAGGTCTTAGTGGTGAGATGTTGGATTAGTTCTGTGGATGTTGAAACAATAACGAGATAACGTGTAGGTCTTAGTGGTGAGATGTTGGATTAGTTATGTGGATGTTGAAACTATAACGACTTAAGGTGTAAGTCTTAGTGGTGAGATGTTGGATTAGTTATGTGGATGGTGAAACAACAAGATAACGTGCATTTCTAAGTGGTGAGATGTTGGATAAGTTGAGTATGTTGAATGAGGAAACAATAACGATGCAACATACTGAACTTAATTGCACCGTCCAGGATTAGTTCTTGGAGATTTTAAATAATCATCATCAAGAACCGGGCCTGCTGGCTTGGGTGATCATGTCTCTCCAGAACTTTCGATCTCGACAGTTATCTATCATTACTGTTGTTGACATTCTGGCAAGCCATTCTCTTAAGCTGTCTGGCATCTTTTTTCTTTGCTTCCCTCTATCTCTTCGTCCCTCAATTTTCCCAGTTGTTACAATATATTCTAGTTGTTCTCTTCTCATTACATGGCCAAAAAATGATGATTGTTTCTTCCTAATATTGGAAATTAGCTCTCTTTTTGATTTGGCATCTTTCAGAACGTTTTCATTACTCTTCTTAGCTGTCTATGGTATTCTCAACATTCTTCTGTAAAACCACATTTCTACAGACTCCAGTGATTTTCTTGTTTGTTGTCCTATTGTCCATGATTCACATCCATATGTCAAGACTGACTCAACATAACATTTAAGAACTTTTTTTCTTGTTTCGATTGTCAAAAATGGATTGCATTGTATCTTCCTCATTTTTCGGAAAGCCGCTTTTGCCTGAGCAATTCTGCTTCTCACCTCTTTGCAACATACTGATCTTAATTGCACGGTCCAGGATTAATTCTTAAAGATTTTAAATCATCATATATTCTGCATTATATATTCTAGCTGTTCTTTTCTCATTACGTGGCCAAAAAAATGATGAGATGTATAATAGCAACACGTTAATAATACACAGATGTTTGTGATGAGATCCCTGGATTAGTCCTGCGAATATTGACAGCAAAAACACAACTTTTCTTTCCTACACTCGTTCAACCATTACTGATCATTATTCCCCACCCTTTAAAGGGCACAAAAACGGGTTGGATAGAGTGGTTGACAGCAAATTGACATAACTACGTTCTTCAATCCAATTTAGCACACAGCGAGATTAAGTTGGCCTGTGCTGGCACGTTTTGGGAAGAATTAAGAAGAGAATTACGCAAGCAGGACGTCAAGTGGGAGACAGAACGAGACAAGAAAAAAGAGGTCGACCTCAAAATAAATTAAGAAGAATAGTGGTAACAGAGGTAAGTACAGCAGGCACCGACTACATAAGTGGGATTTAGATATTTACCTAGGAAAGGGAGTTGTGAGCTAAATATACTGGGAGTTCAGTGTGACGTATGAATATATTAGAACGATGATAGTCGAGATGGTGGTGATGGTGGTGATGGTGGCAATGACGGTGATGGTGATCATGGTGATGATGATGGTAATCGTGGCAATGGTGGTATTGGTGGCAATGGTGGTGATGGTGGTGACGATTGTAATAATGGTGATGGTGATGATGATGGTAATGCTGATGATGGTTGCGATGGTGGTGATGGTGGTGATGGTGGTAATGGTGGCAATGGTGGTGATGGTGGCAATGGTGGTGATGGAGGTGATGGTGGTGATGGTGGTGATGGTGGCAATGGTGGTGATGCCGGTGATAGTGGTGATGGTGGTAATGGTGGTGATGGTGGTGATGGTGGTGATGGTGGCAATGGTGGTGATGGTGGTGATGGTGGCAATGGTGGTGATGGTGGTGATGGTGGCAATGGTGGTGATGGAGGTGATGGTGGTGATGGTGGTGATTGTGGTGATGGTGGTGATGGTGGTGATGGTGGCAATGGTGGTGATAGTGGTGATGGTGGTGATGGTGGCAATGGTGGTAATGGTGGTGATCGTGGTGATGGTGGTGATGGTGGCAATGGTGGTGATGTTGGTGATGGTGGTGATGGTGGCAAAGGTGGTGATGGTGGTGATGGTGGCAATGGTGGTGATGGTGGCAATGGTGGTGATGGTGGTGATGGAGGTGATGGTGGTGATGGTGGTGATGGTGGCAATGGTGGTGATGGTGGTGATGGTGGTAATGGTGGCAATGGTGGTGATGGTGGTGATAGTGGTGATGGTGATGATGATGGTGATGGTGGTGATGGTGGTGCTGGTGGTAATGGTGATGATGGTGGTGATGATGGTAATGGTGGTAAAGTGGTGATGTTGGTGATGGTGGTAATGGTGGTGATGGTGGTGATGGTGGTAATGGTGGCAATGATGGTGATGGTGGTGATGGTGGTGATGATGATGGTGGTGATGGTGGCAATGGTGGTGATGGTGGTGATGATGTTGGTGGTGATGGTGGCAATGGTGGTGATGGTGGTAATGGTGGCAATTGCGGTGATGGTGGTGGTGATGATGGTGATGATGGTGGTGATGGTGTTGATGGTTGTGATGGTGGTAATTGTGATAATGGTGGTGATGGTGTTGATGTTGGTGATGGTGATGATAGTGATGGTGGTGATGGTTCTGATGGTGATGATAGTGATGGTGGTAATGGTGGCAATGGTGGTGATGGTAGTGATGATGGTGATGGTGGTGATGATGGTGATGGTGGTGATGGTCGTGATGGTCGTGATGATGGTAATGGTGGTGATGTTGGTGATGGTGGTGATAATGGTAATGGTGGTGATGGTAAGGGGGGGTGATGGTGTTAATGATGGTGATGGTGGTGATGGTGGTAATGGTGGCAATGTTGGTGATTGTGGTGATGTTAATGGTGGTAATGGTAGTGATGATGGTGGTGATGGTGGTAATTATAGCAGTGGTGGTGATGGTGGTGAATTTGATGGTGATAATGGTGGTGATGATGATGCAGGTGGTAATGGTGGTGATGGTGGTAATGGTGGTGATGGTGGTGATGGTGGTGATCGTGATAATGATGGTGATGGTGGTGATAATGATGGTGATGATGATGGTGGTGGTAATGGTGATGATGGTGGTAATGGTGGTGATGGTGGCAATGGTGATACTGATGGTGATGGTGATGATGGTGGTGATGATGGTGGTGGTGGTGATGATGGTGGTGATGGTGGTGATCGTGATAATGATGGTGATGGTGGTGATGATAATTGTGATTATTCTGTGAGGGATAATAATAAGATGATGATGGTGGTGATAACGATAGTGATAATGATGATTATAATGATGCTCATGATAATGATGGTGATGATAATAATAATTATAATAATGACGGTACTGAAGGTGATATCAATGATAATTATTATGATTATGAGAACAACGATGATGATGGTGGTGATGATAGCTAAGATAACGAAGGTGATACTAATTATGTTAATAATCGTGCTGATAATGATGGTGATGATAATGATGATCAAAATAGAAGGTAATAATAATGAAGGTAATAGATAATAATGATGATGAATTTTGAGGATGATGTTGAACGTAATGATGATGATTATGATGTGTGTGATGATGACGATAATGATAATGATGTAGGTGATGATGATGATGCTGATAGTAATGATGAAGATACTGATAGGGATGATAATGATGATGAGTCACAGACAAACTAGATACTTGACGTCAGTTCTCACGTGACACGTCCTTATTAATATAAATCATTTTTAGCACGTGTATTTATTAGTGACGTCAATAAGTCGTAATAAATAACAATGTACCAGTGATTCTCAAGCTGGGCTCCATGACATGACGTACACAACTGACAACACTGCAGCTTCTCACTGCCCTAAATGTTGTAATTTAGTTTTAATACACAGTGGTATCGTAGTGAATGTATGAACGTTTTCTTGATTCTGTGACGCTTTCTGCATCAAACAATGTTGTGAAAACCTTACATATTGTCACACATGAATATTTTCTATATGTTTTAGATGACTAAATTACCAGAGAAACAACCAAAAATCCAACCAACAAATCAATCAACCAACCAACCAACAAATCAATCAACCAACAAACTAACCAACCAATCAGCCAACAAATCAATCTACAAAGAAAAACTAACCAACCAACCGGCCAACAAATCAATCAACAAACTAATCAATCAACAAATCAATCAACCAACAAACTAACCAACCAACCGGCCAACAAATCAATGAACCAACAAACCAACCAATCAACAAATCAATCAACCAACCAACAAATCAATCAACTAACAAACTAACCAACCAACCAGCCAACAAATCAATCAACCAACAAACTAACCAACCAACAAATCAATAGACCAACAAACTAACCAACCAACAAATCAATCAACTAACAAACTAACCAACCAACAAATCAATGAACCAACAAACCAACCAACCAACAAATCAATCAACCAACAAACTAACCAACCAACAAATCAATCAACTAACAAACTAACCAACCAACCAGCCAACAAATCAATCAACTAACAAACTAACCAACCAACCAGCCAACAAATCAATCAACAAACTAATCAACCAACAAATCAATCAACTAACAAACTAACCAACCAACCGGCCAACAAATCAATCTACAAAGAAAAACTAACCAACCAACCGGCCAACAAATCAATCAACAAACTAATCAACCAACAAATCAATCAACCAACAAACAAACAAACAAACCGGCCAACAAATCAATGAAATAACAAACCAACCGATCAACAAATTAATCAACCAACAAACAAACCAACCAACAAATCAATCAACAAACTAATCAACCAACAAATCAATCAACTAACAAACTAAACAACCAACCGCCAACAAATCAATGAACCAACAAACCACCAACCAACAAATCAATCAACTAACAAACTGACCAACCAACCAACAAAACAACCAACAAACTATCCACCTAACCAGCCAACAAATCAATCAACAACAAACTAACCAACAAAACAACCAACCAACCAACCAACTAACAAATCAATCAACAAACCAACCAACCAACCAACCAACCAAAAAATCAATTAACCAACCAACCAACCAAATAAACAACCAACAAATCAATTAAATAACCAAACAACTAACAAGTCAATCAATCAACAAACTAACCAACCAACAACCAACCAACAAACTACGAAACAACCAACAAACTAACCAACCAACCAACCAAAAAATCAATCAATCAATCAATCAACCAACCAACCAACCAACAATCAACAAATCAATCAATTAACAAACCAACCAACAAATCAATCAATCAACAAACTAACCAACCAACCAACAAACTAACCAACCAACCAACAAACTAACTAACCAACAAACTAACCAACCAACCAACCAACCAAAAATCAATCAATCAATCAATCAACCAACCAACAAATCAATCAATCAACAAACTAACCAACCAACGAACCAACCAACCAAGCAACTAACTAACAAAATAATCAACCAAACAACCAACAAATCAATCAATCAACAAACTAACAAACCAACCACCAAAAATCAATCAACCAACAAACTTACCAACCAACTAAAAAATCAATCAATTAACCAACCAACCAACAAATCAATCAACCAACAAACTAACCAACCAACCAACCAACCAAAAAATCAATCAATCAACCAACCAACCAACCAACCAAACAACCAACAAATCATTCAATCAACCAACTAACCAACAAATCAATCAACCAACAAACTAACCATCCAACTAACCAACCAACAAACTAATCAACCAACAAACTAACCAACCAACCAACCAACAAATCAATCAACAAACGAACGAACCAACCAACCAACAAATCAATCAACAAACGAACGAACCAACCAACCAACAAATCAATCAACAAAAGAACAATCCAACCAATAACCAACAAATCAATCAACCAACAAACTAACCATCCAACTAACCAACCAACCAACAAATCAACCAACAAACTAACCAACCAACCAATCAAACAAACCAACAAATCAATCAACAAAAGAACAAACCAACCAAATAACCAATAAATCAATCAATCAACCAACCAACCAACCAACCAACAAATCAACAAACTAACCAACCAACCAACCAACAAATCAATCAATCAACTAACTACCCAACCAACCAACAAATAAATCACTCAACAAACTAACCAACCAACAAAACATTCACTCAATAAACTACCCAACCAACACATCAATCAATCAACTAACTACCCAACCAACCAATAAGTAAATCACTCAACAAACTAACCAACCAACAAAACATTCACCCAATAAACTACCCAACCAACAAATCAATCACTCAACAAACTACCCATCCAACAAATCAATCAACCAACCAACCAACAAATCAGTCACTCGACAAACTAACCAACAAACCAACCAACATAGGACGGAAGTCATAGTTCTCCACGATTGACGATCTGCTTTTTGTTCTTGTCGTTCTTGGCTGTTTCTTAGTCCCATGGTTGAGCCTTCCCTAGTAATTGTTCTTGGCTGTTTCTTAGTCCCATGGTTGAGCCTTCCCTAGTAATTGTTATTGGCTGTTTCTTAGTCCCATGGTTGAGCCTTCCCTAGTAATTGTTCTTGGCTGTTTCTTAGTCCCATGGTTGAGCCTTCCCTAGTAATTGTTCTTGGCTGTTTCTTAGTCCCATGGTTGAGCCTTCCCTAGTAATTGTTCTTGGCTGTTTCTTAGTCCCATGGTTGAGCCTTCCCTAGTAATTGTTATTGGCTGTTTCTTAGTCCCATGGTTGAGCCTTCCCTAGTAATTGTTCTTGGCTGTTTCTAAGTCCCATGGTTGAGCCTTCCCTAGTAATTGTTCTTGGCTGTTTCTTAGTCCCATGGTTGAGCCTTCCCTAGTAATTGTTTTTGGCTGTTTCTAAGTCCCATGGTTGAGCCTTCCCTAGTAATTGTTCTTGGCTGTTTCTTAGTCCCATGGTTGAGCCTTCCCTAGTAATTGTTCTTGGCTGTTTCTTAGTCCCATGGTTGAGCCTTCCCTAGTAATTGTTCTTGGCTGTTTCTTAGTCCCATGGTTGAGCCATCCCTAGTAATTGTTCTTGGCTGTTTCTTAGTCCCATGGTTGAGCCTTCCCTAGTAATTGTTCTTGACTGTTTCTTAGTCCATGGTTGAGCCTTCCCTAGTAATTGTTCTTGGATGTTTCTTAGTCCCATGGTTGAGCCTTCCCTAGTAATTGTTATTGGCTGTTTCTTAGTCCCATGGTTGAGCCTTCCCTAGTAATTGTTCTTGGCTGTTTCTTAGTCCCATGGTTGAGCCTTCCCTAGTAATTGTTATTGGCTGTTTCTTAGTCCCATGGTTGAGCCTTCCCTAGTAATTGTTCTTGGCTGTTTCTTAGTCCCATGGTTGAGCCTTCCCTAGTAATTGTTATTGGCTGTTTCTTAGTCCCATGGTTGAGCCTTCCCTAGTAATTGTTCTTGGCTGTTTCTTAGTCCCATGGTTGAGCCTTCCCTAGTAATTGTTATTGGCTGTTTCTTAGTCCCATGGTTGAGCCTTCCCTAGTAATTGTTTTTGGTTGTTTCTAAGTCCCATGGTTGAGCCTTCCCTAGTAATTGTTCTTGACTGTTTCTTAGTCCCATGGTTGAGCCTTCCCTAGTAATTGTTCTTGGCTGTTTCTTAGTCCCATGGTTGAGCCTTCCCTAGTAATTGTTCTTGGCTGTTTCTTAGTCCCATGGTTGAGCAATCCCTAGTAATTGTTCTTGGCTGTTTCTTAGTCCCATGGTTGAGCCTTCCCTAGTAATTGTTCTTGACTGTTTCTTAGTCCCATGGTTGAGCCTTCCCTAGTAATTGTTCTTGACTGTTTCTTAGTCCCATGGTTGAGCCTTCCTAGTAATTGTTCTTGGCTGTTTCTTAGTCCCATGGTTGAGCCTTCCCTAGTAATTGTTCTTGACTGTTTCTTAGTCCCATGGTTGAGCCTTCCCTAGTAATTGTTCTTGGCTGTTTCTTAGTCCCATGGTTTAGCCTTCCTAGTAATTGTTCTGCGAAGCGATTCGCTTGGTCTGCCTTGTTTTCTTTCACAAGATGGTTTCCATATAATACCTGGCGGAGAAGTCTTTCTTCAGTCATTCTTCGCACATGACCGATGTATTTTATGCTTTCATCTGGTAAATCTCGGCATTCTTGTTTAGATTCCTCTCTTATCTGTTCATTTGCAATTAGGCATTCTTTCCAGCTTATGTTTGAGATCCTACGAAGAGATTTGTTTTCAAATGAATTTAATTTCCTATATAAAGTCTGGGTGTATTTCCAGCTTTCACAAATATATATTAGGACTGGTATCACTGGGCCACTGGCGCAGAACACAGTGCAACGTTTTTAACGGGTGTTCAATCAGATTGGATCTGGCAGACTCTAATTGTGATGTTCTGCCTGTGGGGCGATCAACACACTTAACCTGACAGCAGACTTCATGTGAGAGTCTGGGATCCTACTCTGATTGAGTCCTGATCGCAGAGAGAGAGAGAGGAGAGAGAGAGAGAGAGAGAGAGGACTGGTATAACACAATGGTTGAACATCAATGTTTTGTTTATTTACTGATAACTTTGGATCTCCATATGTTTATCAGTTTGTTTAAAATATTTGATGCTGGTGTAATGTGTGTCGTGATTTTGTATGTTATGTCTCCATCTCTGGACATTTTGTTGCCTAGGTAGGTTAGATTTATAACTTTTTGGTAAAATGTCATTGTTAATTGTTATATCAGAGATTTGTACTCACAAGGATGACGTCACTATTTTACTGAGGCGCTATAGATGACTCACAGATAGCCGAAGATTTCAATGAAAGTCATAGCTGACACACAGACAACAGAAGGTTTCCATGAACGTCACTCAAAGACAACATAAGCTTTCTATGAACGTCATTCACAGACAACAGAAGGTCTCCATGAACGTCATAGGTGACTCACAGACAAAAGAAGCTTTCCACGAACGTCATAGCCGACACACAGACAGCCGGAAATTTGCATGAATGTCATAGCTGACACACAGACAGCCGGAGATTTGCATGAACGTCATAGCTGACTCACAGACAACAGAAGCTTTCAATGAACGTCATAGCGGACACACAGACAGCCGAAGCCTTCCATGAAAGTCATAGCTGACTCACAGACAGCCGAAGTTTTCCATGAACGTCATAGCTGACTCACAGACAACAGAAGCTTTCAATGAACGTCATAGCGGACACACAGACAGCCGAAGTTTTCCATGAACGTCATAGCTGACTCACAGACAGCCGAAGCCTACCATGAATGTCATAGCTGACTCACAGACAGCCGAACCCTTCTATGAACGTTATAGCTGACTCACAGACAGCTGGAGCTTTCCATGAACGTCATAGCTGACTCACAGACGAATTCTTCTATGAACGTCACAGCTGACTCACAATGATGGCTGATTTAGATGGGAGTCAAGACTAATTCATTGAGCACCATGAATTTCCATGTACATGTAAGGTGCCTGACGATGACGCATAGCTGATTTACAGCAGAAGCTATAACTGACTCCAATGAACGCTGCACCTGACTGACAGAAGCACTGTGATTGACTCAAGCGTCAGTAACTCATATTTTCTAGCCAACTGGGCAGACCCGTTTTCCACTCCCTCACTTCCATTTTTCACGCCTCCATTCTTCGTTCTATGTAACATCCGTTCTAAATAAATATCAATGAACAGACAATCAATAACCTGAGATATGCTGATGATACTGTACTACTAGCAGAAACTCCTAAAGATCTACAACAATTACTTAATGTAATAACATGAGAAGCAAAACATATGGACTAGATATGAATATCAAAAAGACTAAGACTATGATCATAAACAAAGAAAATTCTCAAGACCTACAAATAAATATCAAAGTTGAAGGAATAGACCTGGAGACAGTTCAGAGCTATAACTACCTGGGACATACTATAACCAGTGATGGAAAATGTAAAACTGAAATAAACAAAATTACAGGAATGGCAAAAGTAATTTTAATGTCATGAAAAAATATTAACATCAAAACAAATAACGCAAGGGCTAAAACTAAGAATAGCAAATGTTACATCTTCTCAATATTCCTGTATGGTGCAGAAACATGGACATTAGACAAGAAATCAGAACAGAAAATTGAAGCCTTTGAAATGTGAATTTATAGAAGAATAGGTAGAATTAAAAGACACAACAGCCTAATAAAAGTAATATAGGAAGGGAAATACAACGTAAAAGAGGCAGACCAAGACTACCATGGATGAGTAACATCAAAGATGGACAAGTCAACCTATGACAATCTGCACCATCATAGCAAGAGACAGAGCAGAATGGCGCTCCATGGTGGCCAACCTTCGTTGCGGAGACGGCACTCAATGATGATGATGATTCTCCGTTCCACCACTCCCCACTCCCATTTTGCATACCCCTTACCCATCTTTCCATCCCATTCATTCACCCATTCCTCTTTCCCCACTCCCATTCTCCATATCCCTCATTCACTTGTCTAGCTCCCTCCCATTCCCCATTTTCCATTCCAAGTTTCCACACCACAACCCCTTTTTCACTTCACCTTACCTTCTTTTTCCAAGCACATACTCCCTTTCTCCACTCTCAATTTTTTCCTCATCTCCTTTCTTCCACTCCATCTCCCATTTTTTTAACCAACCTCACATTTTCTACCCCCACCTCTCCCCCCCCCCTCCTCCCCCATTTTGCTATTTCCACTCCACCATTCCTCATTTTCCATTGCCCGTCTCCCCGTTTTCCCCCACCACCCTCTCCATTTTCCACTTCTATCCCCATTTCCCATTCTCCACTATGAACTACATGACTCATGCATTCGCGTCTCAATTTATATCAACCCGCAGTCACAGACACTAATGCCTGTCACGTCATGAAACCCCGATCCCACTGATAGTGCCAGTCCTCATGTAAGATTTTAAAAGCAATATCCCGGAATCTCCTTATGTAATCATGCAAGCGATCTGTGTGCTAATGGACAGCGTTTTGAGTACATCGTTGATGGCTTTGTCTGGTAGAACAAACAAAATCCACAATAATTTACGTCAGATATATTTTCTCAATTTGTATTTGTATTTTCAGTATGGAAATGTACCAGTCAAATACCAGTGGATAAAGAGATACAGAGAAGACGATGGCGCTGGATAGGACACCACACTGCGGAAGCCAACTGAGAGATATTACACAACATGCCTTTTCTGGAACCCCCGGGGAAAAACAAAGAGGAAGACCAAGGAATTCTTGGGGAAGACAGATTGAAGCAGAGATGAAGATGATGGGGAAGACATAGAATGATCTTAAAAGAATGGCAAAAAAACAGAATTGACTTGGAAAATGTTTGTTGAAGACCTATGCTCCACAGGGAGCTAAAAAGGTAGAAGAAGAAAGTAGAAGAAGTATTTTCTCAAGAGAATTTGCCTGCATTGTCTTTTCATTCCGTTTGAGTAACTATTATTTTTGATCGTCTCAACGAGCTCTAGAAACAAGGAACCAATTATTGAGTGGCTTTCGTTCTTGTTCTTCTTATTGTTCTTGTTATTCTTTTTTTTCTTCTTTTCTACTTTGCCTTTTTCAGCGTCATAGAACATGTAGTTTTAACTAAAATAAACATAAAATTGGATGGAGCTACTAAACAAAACATGAAAGACAAGACAAACTGCAACGTTTTTACAACAGACTTCTTTATGTCCTAAAATACCTATCTATATATCAAACATTTAAAAAAAAAAAGTAGAGTGCCTCGTCACGCCAAGTGACGTATAGGGAATATGTGTTAGTGACCATAAATTTTACAGACCTTCAGCACATTATTTTTGGGGTAATGTGGTGTCGGTATTGCGCCTGTGCCGCTTTACTTTACCAGAAAAAAATCCGGTACCCATTTAAGGCTGGGTGAACCCGGAAGCCGTCGGTTGGATCGAACCCTACCTCTTGTCCTTTGTAGTCCAGTTCACTAACCACTGAGCTATCGCGGCTCCCACACATATTGCTTGCTTGACATATATTTCAATGGAACAGGAGAAGATAATGGAAAGATGGACGAAATATATCAGTCAACTCTAAAATGATGAAAGACCAGAGCTAAACATTCAAACAAAGACACAGACGACAGACCACCAATAATGCAGAGTGAAGTGGAGGACGCAATTCAACACTGAAAAGAGGCAAAGCTCCTTATATCATTCATATCTACATACACATGAAGATGATATCTATCTAAATATCTATCTATATATCATACATATCTACATATATATGAAGATGATATCTATCTAAATATCTATCTATATATCATACATATCTACATATATATGAAGATGATATCTAATAAATATCTTTCCTTTTCATATATAGGAGCCGCGATAGCTCACTAGCTAATGAACTGGACTACAAAGGACAAGAGGTAGGGTTCGATACCAAACGATGGCTTTGGGTGAACCCAGCCTTAAATGGGTACCGGATTTTTTTTTCTGGGAAAGTAAAGCGGCACGGGCGTAATACCGACCATATTATACTAAAAATATCATGTGCCGGAGGTCTGTAGACATTATGGTCACTAACACTATTACGTCACGGGCGTGACGGGGCTCTTTACTTTACTTTTTTACCATACATGTATACTGATATATGACAATGATATCTATCTAAATTATCATCATCATCATCATCATTAAGTGCCGTCTCCGCATCGAAGGATGGCTACCAAGGAACGCCATTCCACTCTGTCTCTTGCTTGATGGTTCAGATTGTCATAGGTTGACTTGTCCATCTTTTGGTGTTACTGGTCCACGTTAGTCTTGGTCTGCCTCTGCTTCTTTACCTTGTATTTTTCCTTCCAATATTACTTTTAGTAGGCTTTTTGTGTCTTTTAACATGTCCCAACAAATTTCATTTGTCTTGTTCTAATGTGTTTAGTAGTTCTCTTTTCATATTTAGTTGTTTTAAAACTTCATCATTTGTTTTCTTTTCTTTCCATCCAATTCTACCTATTCTTCTATAAATCCACACTTCAAAAGGTTCAATTTTCTGTTCTGTTTTTCTTGTTTAATGTCCATGTTTCTGCACCATACAGGAATATTGAGAAGATGTGACATTTTGCTATTCTTAATTTCAGCCCTGGTGTTATTTATATATCTATCTAATTAGAAAAGAAAATAGGGGACATCGGTAGCCTAGTTGGGACAACCACCCGACCGGGTTACCGACGTTCGCACAACCCGTGTTTGATTCCCGCTGGGAGCAGTGTGAGTTGTACTCGTGGTTGGAAAAATACCCCCTCGGTCTACCCAGCCGCTGGCAGAAATAGGTACCAGGGTAGTACTCTGGAGACAGGGATTGTCCTTGCATCGTGAGTTTTCGATGCTTGAAGCGACACTATCCAGAAGTCTCCGAACACTTCTGGATAGACGGCGAGCACATATGGTGGAAACTCGCGTGCTAAGACAACGATTCAAGTCTCGTACTTTACCTTTACCTTTACCTGTCATCCTCTAGCAACATTTAATATCGGTAGTAGTTACTTTTCTTATTGCTCATGAGGCGAGCATCCATTGGTAGTAACAAAAAAAAAAAAAAAGTAAATTCCCCTGTCACGCCAAGTGGCGTATAGGGAAATATGGTGTTAGTGACCCTATATTTTACAGACCTTCAGCACATGATTTTTGGGGTAATGTGGTCGGTATTACGCCCGTGCTGCTTTACTTTCCCAGAAAAAAAATCCGGTACCCATTTAAGACTGGGTGAACCCGGAAGCCGTCGGTTGGGATCGAACCCTACCCCTTGTCCTTTGTAGTCCAGTTCACTAACCACTGAGCTATCGCGGCTCCCATCCATTGGTAGTACAGCGCTGAAATGCAGATTGTGTTATTGAGTGCCCATTTTGCCTCTAGAGTTATTTTGTTGTTGATGCTTTTGTTGTTGATGCTTTTGTTGTTGATGCTTTTGTTGTTGATGCTTTTGTTGTTGATGTTTTTGTTGTTGATGTTTTTGTTGTTGATGCTTTTGTTGTTGATGCTTTTGTTGTTGATGTTTTTGTTGTTGATGCTTTTGTTGTTGATGCTTTTGTTGTTGATGCTTTTGTTGTTGATGCTTTTGTTTGTTGATGCTTTTGTTGTTGATGCTTTTGTTGTTGATGTTTTTGTTGTTGATGTTTTTGTTGTTGATGTTTTTGTTGTTGATGTTTTTGTTGTTGATGCTTTTTGTTGTTGATGCTTTTTGTTGTTGATGTTTTTGTTGTTCATGCTTTTGTTGTTGATGTTTTTGTTGTTCATGCTTTTGTTGTTGATGTTTTTTTTGTTGTTGTTGATGTTTTTGTTGTTCATGCTTTTGTTGTTGATGCTTTTGTTGTTGATGTTTTTGTTGTTCATGCTTTTGTTGTTGATGCTTTTGTTGTTGATGCTTTTGTTGTTGATGCTTTTGTTGTTGATGTTTTTGTTGTTGATGCTTTTGTTGTTGATGTTTTGTGTGTTGATGCTTTTGTTGTTGATGTTTTTGTTGTTGATGCTTTTGTTGTTGATGTTTTTGTTGTTGATGTTTTTGTTGTTGATGTTTTTGTTGTTCGTGCTTTTGTTGTTGATGTTTTTGTTGTTGATGCTTTTGTTGATGATGTTTTTGTTGTTGATGCTTTTGTTGTTGATGTTTTTTGTTGTTGATGCTTTTGTTGTTGATGCTTTTGTTGTTGATGTTTTTGTTGTTCATGCTTTTGTTGTTGATGTTTTTGTTGTTCATGGCTTTTGTTGTTGATGTTTTTGTTGTTCATGCTTTGTTGTTCATGCTTTTGTTGTTGATGCTTTTGTTGTTGATGCTTTTGTTGTTGATGCTTTTGTTGTTGATGTTTTTGTTGTTGATGCTTTTGTTGTTGATGCTTTTGTTGTTGATGCTTTTGTTGTTGATGTTTTTGTTGTTGATGCTTTTGTTGTTGATGTTTTTGTTGTTCATGCTTTTGTTGTTGATGTTTTTGTTGTTGATGCTTTGTTGTTGATGTTTTGTTGTTCATGCTTTTGTTGTTGATGCATTTGTTGTTGATGCTTTTGTTGTTGATGCTTTGTTGTTGATACTTTTGTTGCTAGGGAGAAATTTGTTTGACAAGGAGACGGGAGACAACTCCTAACACTCATAATACTGAGAGGCGGAAGCGCACTATAAATTAGAACTCCGAAAAAGAAAGAAAGTAGTGTAGACATTGACATCACATTTTTTTTTAATCTAAAAGGGTGTGTATTAACTCTTCATGAACATTGAGAAGAAGGGCCATTAACTCTTGACAACATTTGATAAAAAGAGAGTATAAACTCTTGGTAAATATGAAAAAAGGAGTATGGGAGTGTTATCTCTGGGTAAAATTTGATAAGAAGGGGCATTAACTTTTGACAAAATCTCAGCAAAAGAGGGAATTAACTCTTGACAAAATTAAGAAAAAAATGTGGACATTAATTTGACAAAATCTGAGAAAGAAGTAGGCATTAATTTGACAAAATCTGAGAAAAGAGGGGGAATTAACTCTTGACAAAATATAAGAAAAGAGGGAAATTAACTCTTGACAAAATCTGAGCAACAAGAAAGAATTAACTCTTGACATAATCTGAGAAAAAAAAGTGGGCATTACTCTTGACAAAATCTGAGAAAAGAGGGAAATTAACTCTCGACAAAATCGGAGAAAAGAGGGGGAATTAACTCTTGACAAAATCTGAGAAAAAAAGTGGGCATTAACTCTTGACAAAATCTGAGAAAAGAGGGAGAATTAATTTGACAAAATCTGAGAAAAAAAGGAGAATTAATTTGACAAAATCTGGGAAAAGGGGAATTAACTCTTGACAACATTTGAGAAAAGAGGTATTAACTCTTGACAAAATTTGGTACAAAATTTGGGGAGGTGTGAGGGGGGTAGAGATGACGCCTGATAAACATTGGGACAAGAAAAGTTGAGAGCGTTAGCTCTTGTAAACACGAGAATCATAAAAGGTGAATATAAATTATCTTGACTTGCCTACATTGGGAGAATTATCTTACATTGGGGGAAATTATCTTGACTTACTAAATTGGGGGAATTATCTTGACTTGCTTACATTGGGGAAATTAATCTTGACTACTAACATTGGGGAAAATATCTTGACTTGCTTACATTGGGAGAAATTATCTTGACTTGCTTACACTTGGGGGAAATTATCTTGACTTGTCTACATTGGGGGAAATTAGCTAGACTTGTCTACATTGGGGGAAATTATCTTGACTTACATTGGGGGAAAATATCATGACTTGCTTACATTGGGGAAATTATCTTGACTTGTCTACATTGGGGGAAATTATCTTAACTTACATTGGGGGAAAATATCTTGACTTGCTTACATTGGGGGAAATTATCTTGACTTGTCTACATTGGGGGAAATTATCTTGACTTATATTGGGGAAATATCTTGACTTGCTTACATTGGGGGAAATTATCTTGACTTGTTTACAATTGGTGGAAATTATCTTGACTTACTAACATTGGGGGAAATTATCTTGACTTGCTTACATTGGGGAAATTATCTGATTTACATTGGGGGAAATATCTTGACTAACAATGGGGGAAAATATCTTGACTTACTTACAGGGTGGGGGGGTGGAATTATCTTGACTTGCTAACTTACATTGGGGGAAATTATCTTGACTTACATTGGGGGAAATATCTTGACTTACAATGGGGGAAAATATCTGACTTGCTTACAATGGGGGGGGGGGGGAAATTATCTTGACTTACTAACATTGGGGGAAATTATCTTGACTTACATTGGGGAAAATATCTGATTTGCTTACATTGAGGGAAGTTAACATTTCTGATACATATATAGGGTGGATGAAGCAGAATTGTTTGAACTACTGTTCCAACAGGCAAAGCCAGATTTTATGAATTAATGGCCAGTTGTTACTCGCGCTGGGTTAAAAAAAATAAAACCACACTCATTACAGATTAATTTAGAACTCACTGGCCTAAAAAAATTAGGCAATAGAAAAAAATAGAATTAATAAGAGCACTTTAAGCAGGAATATAATGGGGTGAAGGGCATAGCTGAATATAATGATATTAATGACGCTGAGAATATAAATCATGCATATTAACAAAAATCATAAATCATTATCAAAACTACAAGGTTATGACTCACTACTACGCGAGTCAGGAGTTGTCGGGCTATACAGATGTTAGAAAAGAACATAATTAAGGTCAGGATGTTTTAGATTTCTTAGAAAGTAAAAGGTTACGTTTATGTTTTCTCGTCAAATACTCGGGCACACTAATAACACAAGATGGAAGATGCACAACAGAATAATATAAAGTGCAATAGCTCATGCTAAATAGAATTGTAAAATGAAAAAAACTTCTCATGTAATAAGTCTATGTTAATAGAAGTGAGAAAAGAGAGTCAATCGGTGCTATATAGAGCCAATTCTGACCTATGGAAGCGAATCGTTGGCAATAAAATAAACCAATGAAAAGTCGTTAGAGGCCACAGAGAGGGATTTCTCAGAAGAATTGTTGAAAGTTCCCCTGGACAGCTAAAAGACAATGAGGAAGTTCTCAAGGAGGCCAACACAAAAAGGTAGCTCTTAAAAAACATCAGAAGAAATAATCAATATTTTCGGCACATCATGAGAAGAGGAAAGTTGGAATATTTGGTTACAACTGTCAAAATACAAGGAAGAGAGATCGCGGACGACAAAGAGAGAAAATACTAGATAGATTGGTGTCATGGCATAGAAAACAGTCAACAACAGAATTGATACGATGAGCTGTAGATAGAAGATTGTGGAGGACATGATCGCCTTCACCAGTTTTAAGTTACGAATATGTTTGCAAGACCAAGATCATTGGTAATATAAGAATAGCCTGGACCAAATGACTTAATGTCATAAACATGACAAGCAAATATATGGACTAGATTTGAATATCAAACAGACTTAAACTATGATCATAAACAAAGAAAATTACCAAGACTACATTAAATATCAAAGTTGAAGGAAAACATCTGGAGACAGTTCAGAGCTACAACTACCTGGGACACACTATAACCAGTGATGGAAAATGTAAAACTGAAATAAACAAAAGAATAGGAATGGAAAAAAGTAATTTGAATGTCATGAAAAATATACTAACATGTAAAATATACAACACAAATAACACTAGGGCTGAAACTAAATAGCAAAATGTTATGTCTTCTCAATATTCCTATATGGTGCAGAAATATGGACATTAGACAAGAAAACAGAACAGAAAATTGAGTCCTTTGAAATGTGATTTACAGAAGAATAGAAAGAATTGGATAGAAAGAAAAGAAAACAAATGATGAAGTTTTAAAACAACTAAAAAATGAAAAGAGGACTACTAAACACAATTAGAAACAAGACAAATGAAATTTTTGGGACACAATTAAAAACACAACAGCCTACTAAAAGTAATATTGGAGGGGAAAATACAAGGTAAAAGAAGCAGAGGCAGACTAAGACGAACATGGACGAGTAACATCAAAAGATGGACAAGTCAACCTATGACAATCTACACCATCAAACAAGAGACAGAGCGGAGTGGCTTTCCATGGAAGCCAATCTTCGTTGCGGAGACGGCACTCAATGATGATGATGATGAGTCTGGGAGATGACAACTACATCCGGCGGTAGCCAGGAACCTAGCTGCAGTTCGCTTTGTTAATGCACAACTGTGGGATTGAATGTTCGGATAAATTGACAGAGAAATATGGATGCGATGTGTTTTTTGAGATGCATTGACTGATGTAATGACGATCATCATTTTCAGGAGACATGACCTTCCGGTCAATATGGTGGATAGGCGGGGCAGGCGCAGGACCATTGAATGCTATGCATGAAAAGTGTTTCCTTGTTGCAGTTTCCTCATATTCCAAGTCCATGGGGACTGGTTGGTCTTGAGGCAAGACGCCGGCCTCGAGACAGAGAGGTTGTGGGTTCAAATCGCGGCAACACCGGTTGGGATTTTTATTTATGATTTTCTCTCTGCGGCAACCACCCCTGGTCTCAGCAGCGAGGCCCGGTTTGAAAAGTAAATTACTCATCGACGGAAGAAACATGAGCACCTCCGAAGATGGAGTTATCTGCCTGTGCGGCGAGGGACCCCTGTACACATGCTGCCATGGAAAAATGGATTAACACTCAAAATTTCAGTTCCTAGTCTCTAGGGACTCGTCAGAGTTGAAAGCTGGCGAACGAAACAACAACAACGAC
>JAVIAB010000099.1:13227704-13282049 GCA_032433765.1 Megaustenia siamemsis | reverse complement strand
TTAATGACATCTGCATGTCACAACTAATATAAACATAGAAAATAAGTAGAAATAAACTAGACCACAATGAATGAATGTTGAAAACAAAACGTAAATCACATGACATTAATATCGGGACACAAACGTAAATCTAATGACATTAATATCGGGACAAACGTAAATCATAATGACATTAATATCGGGACAAACGTAAATCATAATGACATTAATATCGGGACAAACGTAAATCATAATGACATTAATATCGGGACAAACGTAAACCATAATGACATTAATATCGGGACAAGCGTAAATCATAATGACATTAATATCAGGACAAATGTAAATCATAATGACATTAATATCAGGACAAACGTAAATCATAATGACATTAATATAGGGACAAACGTAAATCATAATGACATTAATATCAGGCAAATGTAAATCATAATGACATTAATATCGGGACAAACGTAAATCATAATGACATTAATATCAGGACAAACGTAAATCATAATGACATTAATATCAGGACAAGCGTAAATCATAATGACATTAATATCGGGACAAACGTAAATCATAATGATTTCTTCTTCGCCTTCTGCTTTCCTTCGTCATTTGCCTTTCAGCGTCAAGGGGAGACATAGTTTGCTGTCTTTCGCTCTTCTGTTGACCTCTGCTGCTGTTATATTTCCTAGTGTTTGTATTGAGTTATTAGCAGGTCATCATCATTGCACTCCGAACATGGTCATAGGTGCTCGGATCCCCTCCTCAGCAAGTCCCACAGAGTCCAGCAACTGACGACTCCAGTTCTGTGTTGGTTGATAAGTCTTCTTACACGCCCACTAAGTTTCCTATTTCTGGCTGTGCCCATGTTAACTCCCATTTCTTTCATCTGAAGGAGTTACGTGGACTCATGGTTGTCGAAGTCCTGTGACCTTCCACATCTTGGAGGCCATTGATGATGTCCGCCCGATCCAGTGGTTAATCGTCTTCAACGACAGCGCATCATTTCAGATGATTTGTATTTTACTGATTTTTTATCAGCCTCCGATGTCTTTCTAAATGGCGAGATTTGATAAAAGATCTTTAAAAGAATTGAAAACTGCTAGAACAAAAATTCAAGTAAGAGAAGGAGTATCTTGGTCTACGCCCTATGGGCCGGCTACGGCTCGGAAGGTCAATAGTAATAGTAGTAGCAGTTGTCTTTCTACGTTGAGAAAAATGAGTTTTTTTATGTTGGGGTCATGAACACTGCATTCCAGAACATCCACCAGGGTTCTGATCGTCCCGTCCAATACTGAGAACCTCCGTGGGGAACCCTGACCCACGTGCACGAACTCCGTCACTCGGCCGCGGATCCATGAGAGCACTAGAGTATTCTGATTAACTCAAGGATAGTGCCTATCCTGATGTTTGCTTCTAAGCCAGCCCTTTTCACTTCCCTCTCCCCCCGCATCTGCATGTTAGCCAGAGAGCGAGTGGTCGAATTGATAACTCGTCGGGCTTAAAAGCAGAACGCGGGTCCGAACCCCGATAGGGTCAAAATTAGTTTTCTATCGGGAGTGAAATAACAACTCAGACTGCTGAGGACATGCTGACTTTATTCTCCGGTTCTAACATCTCTTGCTCGGCAGAGCCTAGTAATATTACCCCAAAAATCATGTGCCGAAGGTCTGTACAATTTATGGCCACTAACACCATTTAATCAAATGTGCTATCAACCCTTACGTATGCGTGTGAAAGCTGGAAAACAACAAGAGAGATAGAAACAAAGTTAAACGCATTCAAAAATAAATGTCTAAGGAAAATACTTGGTATAACGTGGAACGAATTCAAAACAAACGAGGAAATTAGAGAAATCGCCAACCACTAATATCTTCAGTAATCAAGAAAAGATGATGGTCATATGTTGGACATGTGATGAGAAGAGATAATAACAGGTTTGCAAAGCAAGCCCTCATGTGGGAAACAACAGGTCAGAGGAAAAGAGGAAGACGCAGAGAGACACTGAGAAGAACACTGATGAGAGAAGCAAGAGCAACAGGAATCGGCTCCCTCGATGAGATAGAGCTGCTTACAAAGAACAGAGACAAACAGCGAGATTTGATAAAAGATCTTTAAAAGAATTGAAAACTGCTAGAATAAAAATTCAGATAAGAGAAGGAGTATCTTGGTCAATGTCCTAAGGGCCGGCTACAGCTCGAATGTCAATAGATAGATAGAACACCATATTCCCTATACGCCACTTGACGTGACGGGGATACAAGAGGAAGAATAGCCTAGTAATAGGATAATGACGTAACGAAAGAAGTTTCTTTTTTATTTCTGAATATTAAACTCTCCAGATGATTATTTCGTGCGTTCTATATCTTCCACATGAACAGACCCTCACCAATACCAGCACAACAATTATCTTAGGTTTTACAGTAATTTTGTTAATATCATCATGTGCCATATCGGTTGACGTAGGCGATCATGTACTTCCACAATTTTCTATCCACAGTAAAGTAACCCCAGTCATGCCAAGTGGCGTATAGGGAATATGGTTTTGGTGATCAGAAATTTTACAGACCTTCGGCACATGATTTTTGGGGTAATGTGGTCGGTATTACGCCCGTGCCGCTCTACTTTCCCAGAAAAAAAATCTGGTACCCATTAAAAGCTGGGTGAACCGGAAGCCATCGGTTGGGATCGATCTCTACCTCTTGTCCTTTGTAGTCCAGTTCACTAACCACTGAGCTATCGCGGCTCCCTCTATCCACAGTGCATCGTATCAATTCTGTTGTTGACTGTTTGCCATGTCATGACAACAAACTATCTAGTATCTTCTCTCTTTGTCGTCCGCTATATCTCTTTCCCTGTATTTTGCCAGTTGTAACCAAGTATTCCAACTTTCCTCTTCTCATGATGTGCCCGAAAAATGTCGACTGTTTCTTTCTGATGTTTTTAGGAGCTCCCTTTTTGTGTTGGCCTCTTTGAGAACTTCCTCATTGGTCTTTTTAACTGTCCAGGGAACTTTCAACATTCTTCTGAGAAATCCTATCTCTGTTTTCATCTGTTTGTCTACTGTCCATGATTCACATCCATAGGTCAGAATTTGCTGTATATAGCACTGGTGAACTTTCTTTCTCACTTCTATTGACATAGACTCGTTACAGAAGAAATATTCAATTTTATGAAATGCTATCTTCTCTCTTTGTCGTCCGCTATCTCTCTTTCCCTGTATTTTGCCAGTTGTAACCAAGTATTCCAATTTCCTCTTCTCATGATGTGCCTTAAAAATGTTGATTGTTTCTTTCTGGTGATGTTTTTTTGTGAGCTCCCTTTGTGTGTTGGCCTCTTTGAGAATTTCCTGGTTGGTATTTTTGTAAGCTGTCCAAGGAACTTTCAACATTCTTCTGAGAAATCCCATCTCTGTGGCCTCTAATTGTCTTTTCATTTTTTGTCTACTGTCCTTGATTCGCTTCCATAGGTCAGAACTGGTTATATATAGCACCGATGAACTCTCATTCTCTCTTCTATAGACATAGACTTGTTGCATAAAGATATTTTTCATTTTTTAAAATGCTATTTTGGCCTGAGCTATTCTGCTTTTTATTTCTGTGGTGTTTCTTCCATCTGATGTTACTATTGCTCCCAAGTATTCGACGCTTTGCACTTGTTTCATATTCGTCCTGTTTATTTTTATGTTTCTAATATAAAACGTATACTTTATATGAAATGGTGGGCATGGAGTAAACACGTTGAGAACTACTGATATGGAACAATCACTGGACATGACTTGACACCGAGTAGCAAGTCTCTTATTTAATCTACATTATTTATGGTGTCGATACTTTGAAATCGAATATGCTGATGGAAAACAGAATCGACGATTGACATATAGCATATGGCGACTATACCACCATCATCAAGTACCGGGCCTGCTGGCGTAGGTGATCATGTCTCTCCACAACTTCGATCTCGGAAGCTATTTATCATTTCTGTTGATGCCCTTCTGCCAAGCCATTCTCTTAAGCTGTCTGGTATTTTTTTCTCTTTGCTTCTCTCTATCTCTTCGTCCCTCAATTTTCCCAGTTGTCACAATATATTCCAGCTGTTCTCTTCTCATTACATGGCCCAAAATGATGATTGTGTCTTCCTAATATTGGCAATTAGCTCTCTTTTTTGCTTTGACCTCAATCAGAACATTTTCATTACTCTTCTTAGCTATCCATGGTATTCTCAACATTCTCCTATAAAACCACATTTCTACAAACTCCAGTGATTTTCATGTCTGTTGTCCTATTGTCCATGATTCCCATCCATATGCTAAGACTGGCTCTACATAACATTTAAGAACTCTTTTTCTTGTTTCGATTGTCAAAAATGGATCGCATTGTAACTTCCTCATTTTTTGGAAAGCTGCTTTTGCCTGAGCCATTCTGCATCTCACCTCTTTGGCGACTATAACACATTCCCTGAAAGAGGGATAACAAAATATGGGAGTTACTGGGAAACACGGAGTCATAACATCATAAATCATGACCCGTATCGGACTAGCATCAAATGCTGTCAACAAACTCATGAACATCTGGAGAAGACACAGTTCTCAGTAAATAAACACAACTTAGATTGATCAACTCCTGTGTGATACCAGTGGTAACATAGGGATGTGATACCAGTGGTAACATAGGATGTGATACCAGTGCTAACATAGGGATGTGATACCAGTGCTAACATAGGGGTGTGATACCAGTGCTAACATAGGGATGTGATACCAGTGCTAACATAGGGATGTGATACCAGTGGTAACATAGGGATGTGATACCAGTGCTAACATAGGGATGTGATACCAGTGCTAACATAGGGGTGTGATACCAGTGCTAACATAGGGATGTGATACCAGTTCTAACATAAGGACGTGGAAGTTGGAAATCTACCAAAACTTTAGATAGGAAATATTATTTGGGAGGGCCGACCATCTAAGGGCAGAATCCCCCTACAGAAAAGATCATCTGCTGTCTTGCAGGAAGATTGGGGACAATCAAAGGCTAAGGAATGCAAACCTGAATAAAATGCTGGCTGAAATCGGATGCACTGGTCCACTGGCGCAGAACACAGTGCAACGTTTTAACGGGTGTTCAATCAGAGCGGATCTGGCAGACTCTAATTGTGATGTTCTGTCTGTGGGGGCGATCAACACACTTAACCTGACAGCTGACTTCATGTGAGAGTCTGGAATCCTACTCTGATTGAGTCCTGATCGCAGAGAGAGAGAGAGAGAGAGAGAGAGAGAGAGAGAGATGAAATGAAATGCCTTTGAAAACAAATGTTTTCTAATACATTACAAACGAACTAATAAAAGACGAATCTAAACAAAGATACTTGTCGAACTTTATTAGAAAATGGTGTTAGAGATACATCGGTCATGTGCTGAGAATGAATGAAGGAAGACTTCCCCGTCAGGTATTCACGTGGAAACCACCTGGTAATAGAAAACAAGGCAGACAAAGAGAATCGCTCCACAAAGTAAGTAGAGTAAGAGACTTGAACCGGCGTCTTAGCACGCGAGTTTCCACCCATATGTGCTCGCCAGCCTGTCCAGAAGTGTTCGGAGACTTCTGGACAGTGTCGCTTCAAGCATCGAACTTACGATGAGCAGGCAGCATTCCTCACCTTCCCAGAGTACTACCCTGGTTACCATTTCTACCAGCGGCTGGGTCGACCTCGGATTTTTTTTTTCAAACCGACATGTAGCTATGTAGGTATCTGTGCCTCACCGTTTGTTGTCGTTGTCCTTGTCTTCTGAAGAAGGCCGCCGGCCGAAACGTCAGTATTTTGTTATGTTCCTTTTTTGTAAAGCTGTCACCATACCTTGGAATGTATACCACACCCCACAACTGGCTCCTTTTTTTCCAACCACGAGTACAACTCACACTGCTTGCACGGTATTTGAACACGGATTGTCCGAACGTCGGTAGCCCTGTCGGGTGGTTTTCCCAACTAGGCTACCGAGACCCCTTACGCAGAACAGTTACTAGGGAAGATTCAAGCACGGGGCAAAGGAACAACCAAGAACTACAAGAATCAACAGCAAATCGCCAGTCGTCGAGAATTTGACTTCCGCCCAGGGTACTGTCTTCGGTGCGAGAGGAAAATCAATGAATGAATTTTGATGATCGGGGGAAAATGAATTAGGATTGAAACAAGACGATTTGTTAAAAGTGTTAAGATTAGCAAAGTGATTTATTTGTGAAACACAAGTATGGACATGACGAGATTACGGGAGCAAGACGAATGATATAACAAAGCTACATGTCGGTGGACAAGTAAGACAAGAGACTAATTTAGAAACAAGACAAAAGAACAATTTAGCAAAAATGCAAGAGAACAATCTAGCAACATGACAAGAGAACAATCTAGCAACAGGACAAGAGAACAATCTACCAACAAGACAAGAGAACAATTAAGCAACAAGACAAGATAATAATTTAGCAACAGGACAAGAGAACAATCTAGCAACATGACAAGAGAACAATCTAGCAACATGACAAGAGAACAATCTACCAAAAGACAAGAGAACAATTTAGCAACAAGACAAGAGAACAATTTAGCAACAAGACAAGATAACAATTTAGCAGCAGGACAAGAGAACAAGTTAGCAACAAGACAAGAGAACAATCTAGCAACAAGACAAGAGAACAATTTAGCAACAAGACAGAGAATAATTAAGCAACAAGACAAGAGAACAATCTAGCAACAAGACAAGAGAACAATTAGCAACAAGACAGATAACAATTTAGCAGCAGGACAAGAGAACAATTAAGCAACAAGACAAGATAATAATTTAGCAACAGGACAAGAGAACAATCTAGCAACATGACAAGAGAACAATCTAGCAACATGACAAGAGAACAATCTACCAAAAAGACAAGAGAACAATTTAGCAACAAGACAAGAGAACAATTTAGCAACAGACAAGATAACAATTTAGCAGCAGGACAAGAGAACAAGTTAGCAACAAGACAAGAGAACAATCTAGCAACAAGACAAGAGAACAATTTAGCAACAAGACAAGAGAATAATTAGCAACAAGACAAGAGAACAATCTAGCAACAAGACAAGAGAACAATTTAGCAACAGACAAGATAACAATTTAGCAGCAGGACAAGAGAACAAGTTAGCAACATGACAAGAGAACAATCTAGCAACAAGACAAGAGAACAATTTAGCAACAAGACAAGAGAACAATGTAGCAACAAGACAAGAGAATAATTTAGCAACAAGACAAGAGAACAATTTAGCAACAAGACAAGAGAACAATTTAGCAACAAGACAAGAGAATAATTTAGCAACAAGACAAGAGAACAATTTAACAACAAGACAAGAGAACAATCTAGTAACATGACAAGTGCACAATGTACAAAGACAAGAGCAAGATGTATCAAATAGACAAGAAATCAGTCTATCAATAAGACAAGAGAACAATGTACCAACAAGACAAAAGAACAATCTAACAACAAAACAAGAGCACAATCTACCAATAAGACAGGTGCACAATGTACCAAGATAAGAGAAAGATGTATCAAAAAGACAAGAGAACAATCTACCAATAAGACAAGAGAACAATTTACCAACAAGACAAGAGAAAGATTACCAAACTGACAAGAGACCAGTCTACCAACAAGACAACAATGTGCCAAGAAGACGAGAGGACAATTTTGGGCAGACAAACCAACAGAAAAATAACACATAAATAGGAGACTAGAATAGACCAAAATTAGGCAGCCTGCCAGAAAGAAGGAATTGAATAAACCATCAAACCAAACAGAACATCACCACATGGACACAGAATGGGTATAATTTAGTTGACAATTTTAGTGGAGAAAAAAAAACAGGAAACAAACAATGTTGAAGTCAGTCGTAATCACTCATAAGTGGTGAAACAACTCTTATCATGAAGTGATGAATAAATAAAGCAAATAATATAAAGTCTCGGCTAATTATCTTCAGAAAACGCCCAAGCGCCATCACTGCTGGGTAGAACTGTTCTCTGGGACTTTAAGTTCAACAACCGGATCTGTCTTCGGGTAGGGCGGCAGTCGCAAGCCATACTTCTGCTCTAGGCCAGGTGGCAGTAGAAACCTGCAAGCAAAATAAGAAAACCAATTTCTCACAGAAGATGTCAAAAAGGCAACTCGGAATCATATACCTAAATTTCAACGTCGAGCTACAGTTGCCAAAGTAAGTCTATTCTTTATGTTTTGTGTGTGTACACGTACCTGGCTATGTGAACTTCTGGTTATGCCTGGTATGTGAGAACATTTTCACTATTTTAAACTAAACTAAACTAAACTAAACTAAACTAAACTAAACTAACTGAACTAATCTAAACTAAACTAAACTAAACTAAACTAAAACTAAACTAAACTAAACTAAACTAAACTAAACTAAGCTAAACTAAACTTAAATTAAACTAAACTAAACTTAAACTATACCAAACTAAGCTAAATTAAACTAAACTAAAACTAAATTAAACTAAATTAAACTAAATTAAATTAAACTAAACAAAATTAAAATTAACTAAACAAAATTAAACTAAAACTGAACTAAACTAAATTAAACTAAACTAAACTAAACAAAACTAAACTAAACTAAATTAAACTAAAAGTAAAACTAAAAGTAAAACTAAACTAAACTAAACTAAACTAAATTAAACTAAAAATAAAACTTAAACTAAAACTAAACTAAACTAAACTAAATTAAACTAAAACTAAACTAAACTAAACTAAACTAAACTAAACTAAAACTTAACTCGTTCTCTCTTTTTTTTTATGTCGTCATTTCAAAATGTTTATAAAATGATTAATAATATTGTCATTGATAGTTCTGCGCGATTCATAGACCTCACATCTGTCAACTAAACTTTCTTCTTCTTCTGACCAAAGTGGGTTGCCATAGACTCGTTAGATAAGATCCAGCATCGTGCCCAGAATAGAAATGGGAGGTGAGAAACACTACAAGCCATGTGTGACGTCACACGGCGCGGGAAGGTTCAAGAATTCATCAACTGAGAATATCGTCATCATCATCATGTGCCATACCGGTTGGTGTAGGTGATCATGTCCCTCCACAATCTTCTATCTACAGTGCATCGTATCAGTTCTGTTGTTGACTGTTTTCCATGCCATGACACCAAGCTATCCAGTATTTTCTCTCTTTGTCGTCCGCGATCTCTCTTTCCTTTTATTTTGCCAGTTGTAACCAAGTATTCCAACTTTCCTCTTCTCATTATGTGCCCGAAAAATGTTGATTGCTTCTTTCTGGTGTTTTTTAAGAGCTCCCTTTTTGTGTTGGCCTCTTTGAGAGTTTATTCATTGGTCTTTTTAGCTGTCCAGGGAACTTTCAACATTCTTCTGAGAAATCCCATCTCTGTGGCCTCTAATGGTCTTTTCATTTGTTTGTCTACTGTCCATGATTCGCTTCCATAGGTCAGAATTGGTTCTATATAGCACCGATGAACTCTCTTTCTCATTTTTATTGACATATATTTGTTGCATAAGATATTTTTCATTTTCTGAAATGCTATTTTGGCCTGAGCTATTCTGCTTTTTATTTCTGTGGTGCATCTTCCATCTGATGTTAATATGATGAGAATATCGTCAGACCTATTAACTGAATATAACCATTCACAAGACAATGGTGTGAAGCGCAAAAACATCATTACTTCTCATCTTGTTGAGTGGAACTTGATGCAGCGACTCAGCGAAATATAATGGAAGTATGTAAATGGTTAATTTTGATACACGCGCGTGTGAATGCATGTCCGTCACAGCGAAAAAAAAAACAAAAAAAAAAAAAGAAAAAAAGAAAGAAAAACAGCGGAAATAGACTATCTTCTTCTTCTTTATTCCATTGAGCTCCCTGTGGAGCATAGGTTTTAAAGCAACACTTTCAGCTTCCCGTGGAGCATAGGTCTTCAGCAAACACTTTCCACTTCCCGTGGAGTATGGATCTTCAACAAACACTTCAGCTCCTTCTGGAGCATAGGTCTTCTACAATTACTTTCAACTCCCCGTGGAGCATAGGTCTTCAACAAAGACTTTCACCTCCTTGTGGAGCATAGTTCTTCAACAAACACTTTCAGCTCCCTGTGGAGCATAGGTCTTCAGCAAACACTTTCAGCTCCCTGTGGAGCATAGGTCTTCATCTAACACTTTCAGCTCCCTGTGGAGTATAGGTCTTCAACAAACACTTTCAGCTCCCTGTGGAGCATAGGTCTTCAACAAAAACTTTCAGCTCCCTGTGGAGCATAGGTCTTCAACAAACACTTTCAGCTCCCTGTGGAGCATAGGTCTTCAACAAACACTTTCAGCTCCCTGTGGAGCATAAGTCTTCAACAAACACTTTCAGCTCCTTGTGGAGCATAGGTCTTCAATAAACACTTTCAGCTCCCTGTGGAGCATAGGTCTTCAACAAAACGCTACCAAAACCAGCATTATATATAACGCCAGTGTAGATGTTGCAATGAAACTTGAACAGAATTACTTTCATTGTGTGGGATATGAATAGAAATGACCTTTGTCCACGTTTCTGCACATGCGGGAGCACGGTGAAATTAAAGAGCAGACAGGTTGTCAGGACTTTGACAACCATGAGTCCACGTCACTCATTCGGATGAAAGAGATGGGAGTTAAGATGGGCACAGCCAGAAACGAGAAACTTAGTGGGCGTGTAAGAAGACTTATCAACCAACACAGAACTGGAGTCGACAGCCGCTGGACACTGCGAGACTTGCTGAGGAGGAGATCTGAGCACCTATGCGCTTGTTTGGAGTGCAATAATGATGACCCGCAAATAACTCAATAACTCAATAACTTAATAACTCAATAACTCAAAAAATTGTTCATGATTTTAAATATTAATCTACATGTTTATATTTATGTAACATTTAACATATTATATATTAATTTTCAGATAATTAAACAAGGAATTATATTTCATCAATACAAAGGTGATTCAAGACATGTAAAAAGAATATTTTGATGACAGTTTATATTAATCAAATTGAGAGTGACGCACTGTGCGGCTAAACGTACATGACTGAAATCGGTATGACGCTTGGTGCGTCGCAACGTACTAAAAGAGTTAAAATAAAACAAAAACAATAAATAAAAATAGAACTCTACACCCATGGATATAAAAAGAGGAGTAAGACAGGGATGCATCCTATCACCAAGCTTGTTCAATCTATACACTGAGCAAATCTTTAAAAACATCACAGAGATGCCAGGCCTAAACATTAATGGGAAGGTAATCAATAACCTAAGATATGCTGATGATACTGTTCTACTAGCAGAAAATCCTAAAGATCTACAACAATTGCTTAATGAAATAAACATGACAAGCAAAAAATATGGACTAGATATGAATATCAAAAAGACTAAAACTATGATCATAAACAAAGGAAATACTCAAAACCCACAAGTGGATATCAAAATTGAAGGAATAGACCTGGAGACAGTTTAGAGATACCTTGGACATACTATAACCAGTGATGGAAAATGTAAAACTGAAATAAATAAAAGAATAGGAATGGCAAAAAGTAATTTTAATGCCATGAAGAACATACTAACATCAAAACAAATAACAAGAGGGCTAAAACTAAGAATAGCAAAATCTTACATCTTCTCAATATTCCTATATGGTGCAGAAACATGGACATTAGACAAGAAAACAGAACAGAGAATTGAAGCCTTTGAAATGTGGATATATAGAAGAATAGGTAGAATTGGATGGAAGGAAAAGAAAACAAACGACGAAGTCTTAAAACAACTAAAAATGAAAAGAGAACTTCTGAACACAATTAGAACAAGACACATTTTTGGGGGCATATTAAAAGACACATACGCCTAATCAAAGTAATATTGGAAAGGAAAATACAAGGCAAAAGAGGCAGAGGCAGATCAAGACTAACATGGACGAGTAACATCAAAAGATGGACAAATCAGCCTCTGACAACCTGCACCATCAAAGCAAGAGATAGAGCAGAATGGCGCTCCATGGTGGCCAACCTCCGTTGCGGAGACGGCACTCGATGATGATGATGAATAAAAAAAAGGGTACAATAACTTCGAATGAAGAGGAGTGTGTTAGTGAAGACATCTATCTCAAACACCAGTCTGCAATGCAAGGTTTAGAGAAGGAATAATAATAGAGGTGAAAATGTGTACCTTCCTCCAAGATAGTGCTTCTGTCCCCTGAAGTGGGTGGCGCACTGCTTGGGTGCCCCAAGGGAGATCAATAGGTCAGGCTGGAGGCCGTCAGGGTTGCCATTATCTACGTCCCAACCTGCAAGGGAGACAACTATTTATTGGGAAATAATTAGCCGCTTCCATCATCCATCACTATAGAAGTGCGCTCCTGTAGGTGGCGCTGCATCATCATTGTCGAGTATATTTCTTACTCCCTATTAACGTCGTTCATCATTATCATCATCAAGTACCGGGATTGCTGGCGTAGGTGATCATGTCTCTCCACAACTTTCCATCTCGACAGTTATTTATCATTTCTGTTGTCGACCTTCTGCCAAGCCATTCTCTTAAGCTGTCTAGTATTTTTTTTCTCTTTGCTTCCCTCTATCTCTTCGTCCCTCAATTTCCCCAGTTGTTAATATATTCCAGCTGTTCAATTCTCATTACAAGGCCAAACAATTATGAGTTTCCTCCTAATATTAGAAAATAGCTCTCTTTTTGCTTTGGCCTCTTTCAGAATGTTTGCATTACTCTTCTTAGCAGTCCATGGTATTCTCAACATTCTTCTGCATTCATTAACGTCGTTAGCTGTAGATATTACGTTGTGTTTTGTCATGATTATTCTTGGCAATATAAGTAGGTAGTTTGCCATTCCTTTCCTTCTTGACATTAACTGTACTATAGTTTGTTCACAAATTCGTGCCCACAGATTTGACCAATTATCTCCGAAACTGTTTGATGAATTTCTGTAATTCTTTTTCATGTAAGCTTATTTTTCACCGAACTTCAGATTTTATAACATTTGAGTACAAAGGTAGTCTGAATTTTGCTCAAATAGTTTTTTGTTATATAATTTTAGGAAAATATCAAACTGTGCTCTAAACATTAGATTTTACTGTAAATTATGTTAATTTTCTAACAATGCAAGCCAAAGGCGTATCCGTATTACATTGAATAGTAATATAACCGACCCGTTTTTGATTCCTTACAAAAGTGCATGTACAATAACAGTTAGCTTTTGCATAGTGATGAATTTACACTTTAAACTCTTCATGGTTTTAAAAATCAAGTAGTCACTTCACAACAGCTTACAAATTATCAAACATACAGGAATATTCATTAATAGTAAATATTTTGTCAAAATACGCCTCTATGCCAATTTAAAAAGAAACCGGAAATAAAATTGCCAAAAAACTTCGGAGTGGTTTTATATATATATATATATATATATATATATATATATATATAATATATATATATATATATATATATATATATATATATATATAAGGCTCCGACGGTCATAGTTGACTGTAGTAGCCTCCGTCAGTCATTGTTGACTATAGTAGCCTCCGTCAGTCATAGTTGACTATAGTAGCCTCATTCAGTCATTGTTGACTATAGTAGCCTCCTTCAGTCATAGTTGACAATAGTAGCCTCCATCAGTCATAGTTGACTATAGTAGCCTCCGTCAGTCATTGTTGACTATAGTAGCCTCCGACAGTCATTGTTGACTATAGTAGCCTCCGTCAGTAATTGTTGACTATAGTAGCCTCCGTCAGTCATTGTTGACTATAGTAGCCTCCGTCAGCCATTGTTGACTGTAGTAGCCTCCGTCAGTAAAAGCTGACTAAAGTAGCCTTCGACAGTAATTGTTGACTATAGTAGCCTCCGTCAGTCATTGTTGACTATAGTAACCTCCGTCAGTAATAGTTGACTAAAGTAGCCTCCGACAGTAATTGTTGACTATAGTAACCTCCGTCAGTCATTGTTGACTATAATAGCCTCCGTCAGTAATTGTTGACTATAGTAGCCACCGTCAGTCATTGTTGACTATAGTAGCCACCGTCAGTCATTGTTGACCATAGTAGCCACCGTCAATCATTGTTGACTATAGTAGCCTCTGTCAGTCATTGTTGACTATAGTAGCCACCGTCAGTCATTGTTGACTATAGTAGCCTCCGTCAGTCATTGTTGACTACAGTAGCCTCCATCAGTCATTGTTGACTACAGTAGCCTCCTTCAGTCATTGTTGACTATAGTAGCCTCCGTCAGTCATTGTTGACTACAGTAGCCTCCGTTAGTCATTGTTGACTACAGTAGCCTCCGTCAGTCATAGTTGACTATAGTAGCCTCCGTCAGTTATAGTTGACTATAGTAGCCTCCGTCAGTTATAGTTGACTATAGTAGCCTCCGTCAGTCATAGTTGGCTATAGTAGCCTCCGTCAGTCATAGTTGATTGTAGTAGCCTCCGTCAGTCATAGTTGACTATAGTAGCCTCCGTCAGTCATAGTTGACTATAGTAGCCTCCGTCAGTCATAGTTGGCTATAGTAGGCTCCGTCAGTCATAGTTGATTATAGTAGCCTCCGTCAGTCATAGTTGACTATAGTAGCCTCCGTCAGTCATAGTTGACTATAGTAGCCTCCGTCAGTCATAGTTGGCTATAGTAGCCTCCGTCAGTCATAGTTGATTATAGTAGCCTCCGTCAGTCATAGTTAACTATAGTAGCCTCCGTCAGTCATAGTTGATTATAGTAGCCTCCGTCAGTCATAGTTGACTATAGTAGCCTCCGTCAGTCATAGTTGACTATAGTAGCCTCCGTCAGTCATAGTTGGCTATAGTAGCCTCCGTCAGTCATAGTTGATTATAGTAGCCTCCGTCAGTCATAGTTGACTATAGTAGCCTCCGTCAGTCATAGTTGACTATAGTAGCCTCCGTCAGTCATAGTTGACTATAGTAGCCTCCGTCAATCATTGTTGACTATAGTAGCCTCCGTCAATCATTGTTGACTATAGTAGCCTCCGTCAATCATTGTTGACTACAGTAGCCTCCGTCAATCATTGTTGACTATAGTAGCCTCCGTCAATCATTGTTGACTATAGTAGCCTCCGTCAGTCATAGTTGACTATATTAGCCTCCGTCAATCATTGTTGACTATATTAGCCTCCGTCAATCATTGTTGACTACAGTAGCCTCCGTCAATCATTGTTGACTATATTAGCCTCCGTCAATCATTGTTGACTATAGTAGCCTCCGTCAGTCATAGTTGACTATATTAGCCTCCGTCAATCATTGTTGACTATATTAGCCTCCGTCAATCATTGTTGACTATATTAGCCTCCGTCAATCATTGTTGACTATATTAGCCTCCGTCAATCATTGTTGACTATAGTAGCCTCTGTCAGTCATAGTTGACTATATTATCCTCCGTCAATCATTGTTGACTATATTAGCCTCCGTCAATCATTGTTGACTACAGTAGCCTCCGTCAATCATTGTTGACTATAGTAGCCTCCGTCAATCATTGTTGACTACAGTAGCCTCCGTCAATCATTGTTGACTATATTAGCCTCCGTCAATCATTGTTACTATAGTAGCCTCCGTCAATCATTGTTGACTATAGTAGCCTCCGTCAATCATTGTTGACTATAGTAGCCTCCGTCAATCATTGTTGACTATAGTAGCCTCCGTCAATCATTGTTGACTATAGTAGCCTCCGTCAATCATTGTTGACTATAGTAGCCTCCGTCAATCATTGTTGACTATAATAGCCTCCGTCAATCATTGTTGACTACAGTAGCCTCCGTCAATCATTGTTGACTATAGTAGCCTCCGTCAATCATTGTTGACTATAGTAGCCTCCGTCAATCATTGTTGACTATAGTAGCCTCCGTCAATCATTGTTGACTATAGTAGCCTCCGTTAATCATTGTTGACTATAGTAGCCTCCGTCAATCATTGTTGACTACAGTAGCCTCCGTCAATCATTGTTGACTATAGTAGCCTCCGTCAATCATTGTTGACTATAGTACCCACCGTCAATCATTGTTGACTATAGTAGCCTTCGTCAATCATTATTGACTATAGTAGCCTCCGTCAATCATTGTTGACTACAGTAGCCTCCGTCAATCATAGTTGGCTATAGTAGCCTCCGTCAATCATAGTTGGCTATAGTATAAAAATAGCGAAGCTGGAGTGTCCCCTCCAAGGCGCGAGCTTTGGCAGAAAATGAAAGAGACAAGTTGTTGCCCCTGGAAGACCTTTCTTCTCTCCACGCAGACGAGCGATCCAAACGTCTGGCAGGGCAAGAACAGTTAGCTACAAACTGTTATACAAACTATATTCTTTGCTTGTATTATTTATTTTGTTAACTTGTTGCTCTTCTCGTTTGTCTGCCATTAGTACGGCATCATCCGTAAATCTTAGATTATAGTGAACCCCATGCCGACCTACAGAGTTCGTGTACTGGATACAAATAATAATACATAAATATTATTATATAGGGAACTTCCGAGGCGATAATAGGGAATAATAGAACAAAGAAGTATGTGTTAGCACTCGGAAAAAATGACAGACAAACAACAACAGAAAAAAACAGAGAACAATATATGGTCCGAAGCAGGATTCGAACCCGTACTCCATGGCACCGCGCCTTGCCACGAGAACATCCGAGTTCGTGTATCTGGGCTAGGAATCTCCTCGGATTTTTTTCTATATTCTCAAAGGGGGGTATAGGAGCACTTACGGATTCGTCAATTGGATTGTTGATGATGATGATCCTAACAACAAACAAATGTGCAACTGTTACACATATACTCACTCACACATACATATATATGGACATACCGACTGGTCCATGTTAAAGCTGAAATCTTCACCTGTTAAATAATTTCTCTCTCTCTCTCTCTCTCTCTCTGCGATCAGGACTCAATCAGAGTAGGATTCCAGTCTCTCACATGAAGTCAGAGTCTGCCAGATCCACTCTGATTGAATACCTGTTAAAACGTTGCACTGTGTTCTGCGCCAGTGGCCCAGTGCATCCGATTTCAGCCAGCATTTTATTCAGGTTAGCTTTTCTTAGCCTTTGATTGTCCCCAATTTTCCTGCAAGGCAGCAGATGATCTTTTCTGTAGGGGGATTCTGCCATTAGATGGTCGGCCCTCCCAGGTTTACGAGCACCATCTGCCCGAGTCACTAGAGGTGACTAACACAGACATGCACACACAAAGATGTGAGATGTGACCAACACAGACATGCACACACAAAGATAGGAGATGTGACCAACACAGACATGCACACACAAAGATATGAGATGTGACTAACACAGACATGCACACATAAAGATATGAGATGTGACTAACACAGACATGCACACAGCGATACGAGGCATGACTAACACTAGCACACATCAATATATAAGACATATGACTAACATAGACATGCACATAAAAATATGAGATATGTCTGACATGGACAAATAATGGTTAAATAATTTGAATCTCAATTACTAATCAGAATTAAAACAGAACACACGAGTAGAACAAACCGCTTGGTATATCTATAGAACAAATGGGGATTTTCCCCTGGATCTGTACGAGGTTCTCTAGAACAGTAGCGAACTCTGGTCGAACCGGTGGCTTGAAGTTGAAACCGAAAAGGGCGTCAATGACCAGGTTGAAGGAGTCTGCGATGCATTGTGGGTCGGTTGGGAAGAAGGAGAGTGTTGGGATGTCCAGTCGCTCACACTGAAAGGGGGGGGGGGGGTGTAAAGTGGAAAATAAAAATGGTTTTATGTCGGTATCTTAGAGATGAATACTGAAATAAGAAGGCATTAAATCATCATCAGGTTTGAGTCGCATGCAGAACGTAGCATTCACCACAGCCAGTCTGAAAGAATCTCTGTCTCTAGCCAGATCTCCTACATAACGTTGCATTCACCACAGCCCGTCTGAACATTTTCTGTCTCTAGCCATATCTCCCACAGAACGTTGCATTCACCACAGCCCATCTTAAAGAACCTCTGTCTCTAGCCAGATCTCCCACAGAACGTTGCATTCACCACAGCCCGTCTGAAACATTTTCTGTCTCTAGCCATATCTCCGACAGAACGTTGCATTCACCACAGCCCATCTTAAAGAACCTCTGTCTCTAGCCAGATCTCCCACAGAACGTTGCATTCACCACAGCCCGTCTGAAACATTTTCTGTCTCTAGCCATATCTCCCACAGAACGTTGCATTCACCACAGCCCATCTTAAAGAACCTCTGTCTCTAGCCATATCTCCCACAGAACGTTGCATTCACCACAGCCCATCTTAAAGAACCTCTGTCTCTAGCCAGATCTCTCACAGAACGTTGCATTCACCACAGCCCGTCTGAAACATTTTCTGTCTCTAGCCATATCTCCCACAGAACGTTGCATTCACCACAGCCCGTCTGAAACATTTTCTGTCTCTAGCCATATCTCCCACAGAACGTTGCATTCACCACAGCCCATCTTAAAAAACCTCTGTCTCTAGCCAGATCTCCCACAGAACGTTGCATTCACCACAGCCCGTCTGAAACATTTTCTGTCTCTAGCCATATCTCCGACAGAACGTTGCATTCACCACAGCCCATCTTAAAAAACCTCTGTCTATAGCCAGATCTCCCATAGAACGTTGCATTCATCACAGCCCGTCAGAAAGAATCTCTGTATCTAGCCAGATCTCCCACAGAACGTTGCATTCACCACAGCCCGTCTGAAAGAATCTCTGTCTCTAGCCAGATCTCCCACAGAACGTTGCATTCACCACAGCCCGTCTGAAAGAATCTCTAATCAGATCTACCACCCTTTCTATTCTCATGTCTAAGTATTGTGATATCTAGAAATGGCTTTTCTTCTTGATCTGCTCCTGGCTCGTCATCCCAGACCCAACCTTCTATATTTAATGAATCAACCAACTCCCAACATTCTCATTCCTTCACTCCCAACGACGACGAGTATACTCTCGCATATAATTCTTTGGCAGGATACCTTGACGAGTTTACTCGTTGTACCTCTAGAACAATATCAGTAATTTATAAAGGGATGTAACCAATACTTATTTCCGTGACCTTTGTTGATTATATCCCTTCTATCGATTTGATTCTTTGAGCTTTTTGTTGTTGTTGCTTACGTTCGTCCGATGACTAAAGTATTCTAGAGTATTCGTAGACTTGAATTCTTCTTTCTCATCCGCCCTTAAAAGGACGTTAAGTGGACGTGTCTGCGTTGTGTTGTGATTTGCTGTATAACTGTTATATTTGCGCCTTTCGGCCCAACACATCCGACTTCAGCACGTTTAAGCTTTTTCAACTGTATTCTGGCAATTGTTGTAAACAGTGATACTAAGTGTCTGCTCTTTACTGCAAAAGAAAATGGCGTCACGTGGAAAGCGATCGCTATTTTCTGATGATTAATGTCCTAAAATAAATGGGAATGAAGAAACTTGGGATTCTGATAGTGAAGAGATGGATTTCGATTACTGTGACGACATGTATAGACATTCAGAAGAGGAATTAATCATTTCTGACAGTGATTATGACGTCAGTAGAACTAAGTGTGTTAACTATATTTTTTTTCAAGTCTACAGTCACAACACTTAACGTTCGGCTCCCTCAATGAGATAGAGCTGCTTGCAGAGAACAGAGACAGATGGCGAGATTTGATAAAATATCTTTAAAAGAAAACTGCTAGAACAAAAATTCAGATAGGAGAAGGTATATCTTGGTCTACGCCCTATGGGCCGGCTACGGCTCGAAAGGTCAATAGATAGACAGTCACAACACTGCCTGTTAGTGTTAGCTGTTCTGTTGACATACAACCCAGCTCTCAGTAAACGATTCAAACATAAACTGTTCAACTCCTTTATGATACTACTACTAACACCATCATCAAGTGCCGGATCTGCTGGCGTAGGTGACCATGTCTCTCCACAATTTTCGATCTCGAGAGTTATTTAACATTTCTGTTGTTGACTTCCGTTTCCAAACATGGTGGAATGAGGTCACGTTTGCTGGACTGCTGTAGAAGTTGCATTAGGGAACTGATTAGCTTCGGATCTACGGTGTAATTTTCTGCGTCTGAGCTAATCAACTGATCCAGTTAGCAAAGTTCGCCGATGATAACAGGTTGTACTCATCTCATTGTTCTTCATTTTGAATGACCTTTTTTTTTTTTGTGGAGCATCTTCCATCTGTTGTTATTATAGTGTCCAAGTATTTGACGCGCTGCACTTGTTTCAGATTTATTCCTGTTTATTTTTATGCAGCATGATGGTGATGATTGTTTCTTCGATATAACCATTACTTCTGTTTTCTTACTATTCAGACTGAGACCTTTCTTAATTATGCAGGACACAGTAGCAGTCAAAATAAGACAAGGCAGACAGAGGAACTCTCCATGTGTGTGCCACACATTACACCCCAGAAAAAAAATACTGAATATAACAACATCATATGCCGTCTGTGATATTAATGACCACAAACCAGGAGCCTCCTGTATGATTGATACAACTGTTGCACCAAGCACTTCATCAGCAGAGCCAGATCTATGGAATGTTAATCTGACATTGTTCTTGAATGATGTCCAAGTTAATGAGACATCAGAATCGTGTGGCAGCAGCTACAAAAAGGGAGCTGAGAACATCAAGTTCTGCTGTTATAAAGGAGACTTGCCTTGCTATCCCAGAATTGTCTTAAATGGGATCTATTCTATCGTCCTTTCGAGCCGAAGACGGCACATAGGGCAGAACCACAATCTCAAAAACAAAAACCTTGCGTGCCAAAACGGCACATATTGCAGAGATCACTGCTTCTAAAATCTATGGTCTGTTTCCATAACAATACTTTTTACAATGACAGCTTGTCAAGCCATCGATCAACCGCCTTAGTCGCCTCTTACGACATGCCTGGAAGGTCACAGTGTCACTATTCTTTACTTCCTTCATAATGAGGCCCCGGTAACACACGGGGATCACTGTAGTTGAAAACTTTTCCTCTTGTGTAAACTACACATTCACATCCAAGAGTGAATCAGTGAAGGTCACAAAATCATATTCTCTCTGTGGTTTTACTAACTACAGGTCATGTGGCTTCTGTTGGATTGGAAATGATAACTTACCACCACTGTGTGTCTATATGTTTGGAATGGAGTTATCAACGATGGCCTAACATCATCAAGTGCTACGACGATCATCATTATCGGGAGGACGCGAACTTCCATGGTATATGGTGGATAGGCGGTAGGAACCATTGAAGGCTATGTCTGAAAAGTGTTCCTTGTTGCAGTTTCCTCATATTCCAAGTCCGGCTTGTTGCAGGAGCTACTGAGTTAAGTGCTCTGTGCACACCGTGAGCTGTGTGTCTCATCCGTTTTGATCCTGTTTCGATATCCCGTTTGTTTACGATGAATGATGATATCGTATGACAGGGAACAGTTGGCTGTGTTCACTTTCTGCGCGGTTTCGCCTTATGTCTTTTGGCGTGTGCTGAGACTGCTACGACGGGGACTACAGTTACCTTTCTTTGTTTGGGAGATGAGTTAGTAATTCGGATGATTCCACTGGCACGGGCGGTTGAGCAATTATGGATTTAAATTCGTTTGCAGTGATACCGAGGCCTTCAATAACCAATAACAATAACATCAGAGAATAGACATGATTTAACCTTTGTCACATCTCAGTATGCTTCCCGGTTCACCCAGTCTTTAATGGGTATCGGATTTTTTTCTAGGAAAATGAAGCGGCACGGGCGTAATACCGACCACATTAGTCCAAAAATCATGTACCGAAGGGCCGTAAAAATTATGATCACTAACATCATATTCCCTATACGACATTTAGCGTGACGGGACTCTTTACTTTATTTTATATGTTGGCGTGACGGGATTCTTTACTTGACATGTTGGCGTGACGGGAATTTTACTTGACATGTTGGCAAGATGGGACTCTTTACTTGACATGTTGGCAAGACGGGACTCTTTACTTGACATGTTGGCGTGACGGGACTCTTTACTTGACATGTTGGCAAGACAGGACTCTTTACTTGACATGTTGGCGTGACGGGACTCTTTACTTGACATGTTGGCAAGACGGGACTCTTTACTTGACATGTTGGCAAGACGGGACTCTTTACTTGACATGTTGGCGTGACTGGACTCTTTACTTGACATGTTGGCGTGACGGGACTCTTTACTTGACATGTTGGCGTGACGGGACTCTTTACTTGACATGTTGGCGTGACTGGGCTCTTTACTTTATATGTTGGCGTGACAGGACTCTTGACTTTACATGTTGACGTGACGGGACTCATTACTTTACATGTTGACGTGACGGGGCTCTTTACTTTATATGTTGGCGTGACGGGGCTCTTTACTTTACATGTTGGCGTGACATGACTCTTTACCTGACATGTTGGCGTGACAGGACTCTTTACTTGACATGTTGGCGTGACAGGACTCTTTACTTGACATGTTGGCGTGACGGGGCTTTTAACTTTACTTTTTTTTCGGTTTTCTTCTCAGAAACAACTATTGAAAGTTGGGTGAATATTGTGATGACGTCATTAAGAGTGTCCCAACGATCGCTTCACGATATTAATGGGAATGTTGTATGTTTAAAGTAAGGTTAGTGAGTTCTTCTCTTGCCGTGGACAGCACATTAGATAGAAACCAACATTCTGCCATGTCTAGTGATTCATTGCCAGGTTTTATGAACCAGGAGTTCTGCCCAAGCAACGGCTGACTGTCCAAGCAACGGCTGACTGTCCAAGCAACAGCTGACTGTCCAAGCAACGGCTGACTGTCCAAGCAACGGCTGACTGTCCAAGCAACAGCTGACTGTCCAAGCAACGGCTGACTGTCCAAGCAACGGCTGACTGTCCAAGCAACAGCTGACTGTCCAATCAACGGCTGACTGTCCAAGCAACGGCTGACTGTCCAAGCAACGGCTGACTGTCCAAGCAACAGCTGACTGTCCAAGCAACGGCTGACTGTCCAAGCAACAGCTGACTGTCCAAGCAACGGCTGACTGTCCAAGCAACGGCTGACTGTCCAAGCAACGGCTGGCTGTCCAAGCAACGGCTGGCTGCCCAAGCAACGGCTGACTGTCCAAGCAACGGCTGGCTGTCCAAGCAACAGCTGACTGTCCAAGAAACAGCTGACTGTCCAAGCAACGGCTGACTGTCCAAGCAACAGCTGGCTGCCAAATCAACAGCTGACTGTCCAAGCAACGGCTGACTGTCCAAGCAACGGCTGACTGTCCAAGCAACGGCTGGCTGTCCAAGCAACAGCTGACTGTCCAAGCAACGGCTGACTGTCCAAGCAACGGCTGACTGTCCAAGCAACAGCTGGCTGCCAAATCAACAGCTGACTGTCCAATCAACGGCTGACTGTCCAAGCAACAGCTGGCTGCCAAATCAACAGCTGACTGTCCAAGCAACGGCTGAGTGTCCAAGCAACAGCTGGCTGCCAAATCAACAGCTGACTGTCCAAGCAACGGCTGATGTTTTACAACGGTGATTTGGCTTCCGACCGATCGTCCTTAGCAAGTATGAAAGAAGTAGCTGCCCCCACCTTTAAATGTAAACCTGATATTTCAAATAAAACTAACAAAGAAGTCAGTCTTAGAAATATATCTGAGGTGGCATCACCGATTCCGCCTGTAGATATGGCACCTGATGATGTTTACACGTGAGCATGGCCCTCACCACGAAACCGCCACTCCATTTCCCACATTTGGACGTTCGTGAGATACCCGCTGTAAGGAGTAGTCCGGTTAAAAACACATCACATGAGGATCGATAGCTTCTCAACAGCGACGTGTCGGAAATTGAGTAGCCAGAAGTCGCCACTCAACCATGAAATGTTAACAGGGCGTCACGTGACTTCTTTTTTTTTATTTACACAGACACTTTTGCTACAAAAGCTGGCATGGAAAACCTGGTTCAGAAATCAATGTTTGTTTTGAAAACAGAAATTTCACATTAACTTTACGTCATGCATCTTTTATTCTTCATATTTATTTTTCCACATTTCGCAATTCTAAATAATTTGGAATCATTGTACAGTGTTTGTGATAGCTGTGATTTCCAATAAAACATGATTTTGAGGATGTCTCAAAGAAGTTTGAATATAGCCATGAATGGAACAAAAGATATGTACAACATATGCAAGGAACTAACGTAACATATAAATATTGAATTTTAGTCTCATCATGATATGCCATACCGGTTGACGTAGGCGATCTTGTCCTTCCTCAATCTTCTAACCACCGTGCATCGTATCAATTCTAATGTTGACTGTTTACCCTACCATGACACCAAGCTAACTAGTATCTTCTATTTGTCGTCCGCGATCTCTCTTTCCCCTAATTTTACCACTTGTAACCAAGTATTCCAACTTCCCTTTTCTCATGACGTGCCCGAAATATGTTGATTTTTGTGCCATAGTTTGAAGATCTGTTGACTAAACAAAATACGTGGACCTCAAGTTTTATCATCATCATCATCATCATCATCATCATCATCATCATCATCATCATCATCAAGTACCGGGCCTGCTGGTGTAGGTGATCATGTCTCCAACATTTTCGATCTCGACAGTTATTTATCATTTCTGTTGTTGACCTTCTGCCAAGCCATTCCCTTAAGCTGTCTTGTATTTTTTTCTCTTTGCTTTCCCCTATCTCTTCGTCCCTCAATTTTTCCAGTTGTTACAAAATATTCCAGCTGTTCTCTTCTCATTACATGGCCAAAAAATGATGATTGTTTCTTCCTAATATTGGAAATTAGCTCTCTTTTTGCTTTGATCTCTTTCAGAATCTTTTCTTTACTCTTCTTAGCTGTCCATGGTACTCTCAACATTCTTCTGTAAAACCACATTTCTGCAGACTCCAGTGATTTTCTTGTTTATTGTCCTATTGTCCATGATTCACATCCATATGTTAAAGCTGGCTCTACATAACATTTAAGAACTCTTTTCATGTTTCTATTGTCAAAAATGGATTGCATGGTATCTTCCTCATTTTTGGAAAGCTGCTTTTGCCTGAGCCATTCTGCATCTCACCTCTTTTGTACATCTTCCGTCTGAGGTTAACAAAGTTCCCAAATATTTAAATTCATTTACCTGTTTTAATATTGTTCCACTTGTCTTTATTTTGCACTGAGGTGGGATGTCTTTATCATTGCTGTTACCATTACTTCTGTCTTTTAGCTATTAAGGCTGAGTCCTTTACTTTTGCTTTCTTTCAGTATAATATCCAACATTTCTTGTAACTCATTTTCACTTTTAGTGATTAAGACTGTATCATCAGCATACCTTAGATTATTTATATTTTGACCTCTAATTGTTATTCCAGGCGTGTCCCTTATGGATCTTAAAATAATCTCACTATAAATATTAAACAAATCTGGTGACAGCACACAACCTTGTCTAACACCCTGTTCTATTTGTTGAAATATTCCCAATGTGTTTCCAGTTCTTATGGCCGCTGTTTGTTGCCAGTACATGTTCTTTATTATTTTAAGTTTTTTAGAATAAGTGATAAGAAGGTGATGTCCCTTACCTGCAGTGCCAGGGCCTTTAATAACGGTTTGTTGCTTTGTTTGGGGTAGTACAGAGTAGGTTTGTAGCCCTGTGGATGGTGAAACAATAACGAGATAACGTGTAGGTCTTAGTGGTGAGATGTTGGATTAGTTCTGTGGATGGTGAAACAATAATGAGATAACGTGTAGGTCTTAGTGGTGAGATGTTGGATTAGTTCTGTGGATGGTGAAACAATAACGAGATAACGTGTAGGTCTTAGTGGTGAGATGTTGGATTAGTTCTGTGGATGTTGAAATAATAAGGAGATAAGGTGTAGGTCTTAGTGGTGAGATGTTGGATTAGTTCTGTGGATGTTGAAACAATAACGAGATAACGTGTAGGTCTTAGTGGTGAGATGTTGGATTAGTTATGTGGATGTTGAAACTATAACGACTTAAGGTGTAAGTCTTAGTGGTGAGATGTTGGATTAGTTATGTGGATGGTGAAACAACAAGATAACGTGCATTTCTAAGTGGTGAGATGTTGGATAAGTTGAGTATGTTGAATGAGGAAACAATAACGATGCAACATACTGAACTTAATTGCACCGTCCAGGATTAGTTCTTGGAGATTTTAAATAATCATCATCAAGAACCGGGCCTGCTGGCTTGGGTGATCATGTCTCTCCAGAACTTTCGATCTCGACAGTTATCTATCATTACTGTTGTTGACATTCTGGCAAGCCATTCTCTTAAGCTGTCTGGCATCTTTTTTCTTTGCTTCCCTCTATCTCTTCGTCCCTCAATTTTCCCAGTTGTTACAATATATTCTAGTTGTTCTCTTCTCATTACATGGCCAAAAAATGATGATTGTTTCTTCCTAATATTGGAAATTAGCTCTCTTTTTGATTTGGCATCTTTCAGAACGTTTTCATTACTCTTCTTAGCTGTCTATGGTATTCTCAACATTCTTCTGTAAAACCACATTTCTACAGACTCCAGTGATTTTCTTGTTTGTTGTCCTATTGTCCATGATTCACATCCATATGTCAAGACTGACTCAACATAACATTTAAGAACTTTTTTTCTTGTTTCGATTGTCAAAAATGGATTGCATTGTATCTTCCTCATTTTTCGGAAAGCCGCTTTTGCCTGAGCAATTCTGCTTCTCACCTCTTTGCAACATACTGATCTTAATTGCACGGTCCAGGATTAATTCTTAAAGATTTTAAATCATCATATATTCTGCATTATATATTCTAGCTGTTCTTTTCTCATTACGTGGCCAAAAAAATGATGAGATGTATAATAGCAACACGTTAATAATACACAGATGTTTGTGATGAGATCCCTGGATTAGTCCTGCGAATATTGACAGCAAAAACACAACTTTTCTTTCCTACACTCGTTCAACCATTACTGATCATTATTCCCCACCCTTTAAAGGGCACAAAAACGGGTTGGATAGAGTGGTTGACAGCAAATTGACATAACTACGTTCTTCAATCCAATTTAGCACACAGCGAGATTAAGTTGGCCTGTGCTGGCACGTTTTGGGAAGAATTAAGAAGAGAATTACGCAAGCAGGACGTCAAGTGGGAGACAGAACGAGACAAGAAAAAAGAGGTCGACCTCAAAATAAATTAAGAAGAATAGTGGTAACAGAGGTAAGTACAGCAGGCACCGACTACATAAGTGGGATTTAGATATTTACCTAGGAAAGGGAGTTGTGAGCTAAATATACTGGGAGTTCAGTGTGACGTATGAATATATTAGAACGATGATAGTCGAGATGGTGGTGATGGTGGTGATGGTGGCAATGACGGTGATGGTGATCATGGTGATGATGATGGTAATCGTGGCAATGGTGGTATTGGTGGCAATGGTGGTGATGGTGGTGACGATTGTAATAATGGTGATGGTGATGATGATGGTAATGCTGATGATGGTTGCGATGGTGGTGATGGTGGTGATGGTGGTAATGGTGGCAATGGTGGTGATGGTGGCAATGGTGGTGATGGAGGTGATGGTGGTGATGGTGGTGATGGTGGCAATGGTGGTGATGCCGGTGATAGTGGTGATGGTGGTAATGGTGGTGATGGTGGTGATGGTGGTGATGGTGGCAATGGTGGTGATGGTGGTGATGGTGGCAATGGTGGTGATGGTGGTGATGGTGGCAATGGTGGTGATGGAGGTGATGGTGGTGATGGTGGTGATTGTGGTGATGGTGGTGATGGTGGTGATGGTGGCAATGGTGGTGATAGTGGTGATGGTGGTGATGGTGGCAATGGTGGTAATGGTGGTGATCGTGGTGATGGTGGTGATGGTGGCAATGGTGGTGATGGTGGTGATGGTGGTGATGGTGGCAAAGGTGGTGATGGTGGTGATGGTGGCAATGGTGGTGATGGTGGCAATGGTGGTGATGGTGGTGATGGAGGTGATGGTGGTGATGGTGGTGATGGTGGCAATGGTGGTGATGGTGGTGATGGTGGTGATGGTGGTAATGGTGGCAATGGTGGTGATGGTGGTGATAGTGGTGATGGTGATGATGATGGTGATGGTGGTGATGGTGGTGCTGGTGGTAATGGTGATGATGGTGGTGATGATGGTAATGGTGGTAAAGTGGTGATGTTGGTGATGGTGGTAATGGTGGTGATGGTGGTGATGGTGGTAATGGTGGCAATGATGGTGATGGTGGTGATGGTGGTGATGATGATGGTGGTGATGGTGGCAATGGTGGTGATGGTGGTGATGATGTTGGTGGTGATGGTGGCAATGGTGGTGATGGTGGTAATGGTGGCAATTGCGGTGATGGTGGTGGTGATGATGGTGATGATGGTGGTGATGGTGTTGATGGTTGTGATGGTGGTAATTGTGATAATGGTGGTGATGGTGTTGATGTTGGTGATGGTGATGATAGTGATGGTGGTGATGGTTCTGATGGTGATGATAGTGATGGTGGTAATGGTGGCAATGGTGGTGATGGTAGTGATGATGGTGATGGTGGTGATGATGGTGATGGTGGTGATGGTCGTGATGGTCGTGATGATGGTAATGGTGGTGATGTTGGTGATGGTGGTGATAATGGTAATGGTGGTGATGGTAAGGGGGGGTGATGGTGTTAATGATGGTGATGGTGGTGATGGTGGTAATGGTGGCAATGTTGGTGATTGTGGTGATGTTAATGGTGGTAATGGTAGTGATGATGGTGGTGATGGTGGTAATTATAGCAGTGGTGGTGATGGTGGTGAATTTGATGGTGATAATGGTGGTGATGATGATGCAGGTGGTAATGGTGGTGATGGTGGTAATGGTGGTGATGGTGGTGATGGTGGTGATCGTGATAATGATGGTGATGGTGGTGATAATGATGGTGATGATGATGGTGGTGGTAATGGTGATGATGGTGGTAATGGTGGTGATGGTGGCAATGGTGATACTGATGGTGATGGTGATGATGGTGGTGATGATGGTGGTGGTGGTGATGATGGTGGTGATGGTGGTGATCGTGATAATGATGGTGATGGTGGTGATGATAATTGTGATTATTCTGTGAGGGATAATAATAAGATGATGATGGTGGTGATAACGATAGTGATAATGATGATTATAATGATGCTCATGATAATGATGGTGATGATAATAATAATTATAATAATGACGGTACTGAAGGTGATATCAATGATAATTATTATGATTATGAGAACAACGATGATGATGGTGGTGATGATAGCTAAGATAACGAAGGTGATACTAATTATGTTAATAATCGTGCTGATAATGATGGTGATGATAATGATGATCAAAATAGAAGGTAATAATAATGAAGGTAATAGATAATAATGATGATGAATTTTGAGGATGATGTTGAACGTAATGATGATGATTATGATGTGTGTGATGATGACGATAATGATAATGATGTAGGTGATGATGATGATGCTGATAGTAATGATGAAGATACTGATAGGGATGATAATGATGATGAGTCACAGACAAACTAGATACTTGACGTCAGTTCTCACGTGACACGTCCTTATTAATATAAATCATTTTTAGCACGTGTATTTATTAGTGACGTCAATAAGTCGTAATAAATAACAATGTACCAGTGATTCTCAAGCTGGGCTCCATGACATGACGTACACAACTGACAACACTGCAGCTTCTCACTGCCCTAAATGTTGTAATTTAGTTTTAATACACAGTGGTATCGTAGTGAATGTATGAACGTTTTCTTGATTCTGTGACGCTTTCTGCATCAAACAATGTTGTGAAAACCTTACATATTGTCACACATGAATATTTTCTATATGTTTTAGATGACTAAATTACCAGAGAAACAACCAAAAATCCAACCAACAAATCAATCAACCAACCAACCAACAAATCAATCAACCAACAAACTAACCAACCAATCAGCCAACAAATCAATCTACAAAGAAAAACTAACCAACCAACCGGCCAACAAATCAATCAACAAACTAATCAATCAACAAATCAATCAACCAACAAACTAACCAACCAACCGGCCAACAAATCAATGAACCAACAAACCAACCAATCAACAAATCAATCAACCAACCAACAAATCAATCAACTAACAAACTAACCAACCAACCAGCCAACAAATCAATCAACCAACAAACTAACCAACCAACAAATCAATAGACCAACAAACTAACCAACCAACAAATCAATCAACTAACAAACTAACCAACCAACAAATCAATGAACCAACAAACCAACCAACCAACAAATCAATCAACCAACAAACTAACCAACCAACAAATCAATCAACTAACAAACTAACCAACCAACCAGCCAACAAATCAATCAACTAACAAACTAACCAACCAACCAGCCAACAAATCAATCAACAAACTAATCAACCAACAAATCAATCAACTAACAAACTAACCAACCAACCGGCCAACAAATCAATCTACAAAGAAAAACTAACCAACCAACCGGCCAACAAATCAATCAACAAACTAATCAACCAACAAATCAATCAACCAACAAACAAACAAACAACCGGCCAACAAATCAATGAAATAACAAACCAACCGATCAACAAATTAATCAACCAACAAACAAACCAACCAACAAATCAATCAACAAACTAATCAACCAACAAATCAATCAACTAACAAACTAAACAACCAACCGGCCAACAAATCAATGAACCAACAACCAACCAACCAACAAATCAATCAACTAACAAACTGACCAACCAACCAACAAAACAACCAACAAACTATCCACCTAACCAGCCAACAAATCAATCAACCAACAAACTAACCAACAAAAACAACCAACCAACCAACCAACTAACAAATCAATCAACAAACCAACCAACCAACCAACCAACCAACAAATCAATCAACCAACAAACTAACCAACCAACCGGCCAACAAATCAATGAACCAACAAACCAACCAATCAACAAATCAATCAACCAACCAACAAATCAATCAACTAACAAACTAACCAACCAACCAGCCAACAAATCAATCAACCAACAAACTAACCAACCAACAAATCAATAGACCAACAAACTAACCAACCAACAATCAATCAACTAACAAACTAACCAACCAACAAATCAATGAACCAACAAACCAACCAACCAACAAATCAATCAACCAACAAACTAACCAACCAACAAATCAATCAACTAACAAACTAACCAACCAACCAGCCAACAAATCAATCAACTAACAAACTAACCAACCAACCAGCCAACAAATCAATCAACAAACTAATCAACCAACAAATCAATCAACTAACAAACTAACCAACCAACCGGCCAACAAATCAATCTACAAAGAAAAACTAACCAACCAACCGGCCAACAAATCAATCAACAAACTAATCAACCAACAAATCAATCAACCAACAAACAAACAAACCAACCGGCCAACAAATCAATGAAATAACAAACCAACCGATCAACAAATTAATCAACCAACAAACAAACCAACCAACAAATCAATCAACAAACTAATCAACCAACAATCAATCAACTAACAAACTAAACAACCAACCGGCCAACAAATCAATGAACCAACAAACCAACCAACCAACAAATCAATCAACTAACAAACTGACCAACCAACCAACAAAACAACCAACAAACTATCCACCTAACCAGCCAACAAATCAATCAACCAACAAACTAACCAACAAAAACAACCAACCAACCAACCAACTAACAAATCAATCAACAAACCAACCAACCAACCAACCAACCAAAAAATCAATTAACCAACCAACCAACCAAATAAACAACCAACAAATCAATTAAATAACCAAACAACTAACAAGTCAATCAATCAACAAACTAACCAACCAACCAACCAACCAACAAACTAACGAAACAACCAACAAACTAACCAACCAACCAACCAAAAAATCAATCAATCAATCAATCAACCAACCAACCAACCAAACAATCAACAAATCAATCAATTAACAAACCAACCAACAAATCAATCAATCAACAAACTAACCAACCAACCAACAAACTAACCAACCAACCAACAAACTAACTAACCAACAAACTAACCAACCCAACCAACCAACCAACCAAAAATCAATCAATCAATCAATCAACCAACCAACAAATCAATCAATCAACAAACTAACCACCAACGAACCAACCAACCAAGCAACTAACTAACAAAATAATCAACCAAACAACCAACAAATCAATCAATCAACAAACTAACAAACCAACCACCAAAATCAATCAACCAACAAACTACCAACCAACTAAAAAATCAATCAATTAACCAACCAACCAACAAATCAATCAACCACACAAACTAACCAACCAACCACCACCAAAAAATCAATCAATCAACCAACCAACCAACCAAACAACCAACAAATCATTCAATCAACCAACTAACCAACAAATCAATCAACCAACAAACTAACCATCCAACTAACCAACCAACAAACTAATCAACCAACAAACTAACCAACCAACCAACCAACAAATCAATCAACAAACGAACGAACCAACCAACCAACAAATCAATCAACAAACGAACGAACCAACCAACCAACAAATCAATCAACAAAAGAACAATCCAACCAAATAACCACAAATCAATCAACCAACAAACTAACCATCCAACTAACCAACCAACCAACAAATCAACCAACAAACTAACCAACCAACCAACCAACCAACCACAAATCAATCAACAAAAGAACAAACCAACCAAATAACCAATAAATCAATCAATCAACCAACCAACCAACCAACCAACAAATCAACAAACTAACCAACCAACCAACCAACAAATCAATCAATCAACTAACTACCCAACCAACCAACAAATAAATCACTCAACAAACTAACCAACCAACAAAACATTCACTCAATAAACTACCCAACCAACACATCAATCAATCAACTAACTACCCAACCAACCAATAAGTAAATCACTCAACAAACTAACCAACCAACAAACATTCACCCAATAAACTACCCAACCAACAAATCAATCACTCAACAAACTACCCATCCAACAAATCAATCAACCAACCAACCAACAAATCAGTCACTCGACAAACTAACCAACAAACCAACCAACATAGGACGGAAGTCATAGTTCTCCACGATTGACGATCTGCTTTTTGTTCTTGTCGTTCTTGGCTGTTTCTTAGTCCCATGGTTGAGCCTTCCCTAGTAATTGTTCTTGGCTGTTTCTTAGTCCCATGGTTGAGCCTTCCCTAGTAATTGTTATTGGCTGTTTCTTAGTCCCATGGTTGAGCCTTCCCTAGTAATTGTTCTTGGCTGTTTCTTAGTCCCATGGTTGAGCCTTCCCTAGTAATTGTTCTTGGCTGTTTCTTAGTCCCATGGTTGAGCCTTCCCTAGTAATTGTTCTTGGCTGTTTCTTAGTCCCATGGTTGAGCCTTCTCTAGTAATTGTTATTGCTGTTTCTTAGTCCCATGGTTGAGCCTTCCCTAGTAATTGTTCTTGGCTGTTTCTAAGTCCATGGTTGAGCCTTCCCTAGTAATTGTTCTTGGCTGTTTCTTAGTCCCATGGTTGAGCCTTCCCTAGTAATTGTTTTTGGCTGTTTCTAAGTCCCATGGTTGAGCCTTCCCTAGTAATTGTTCTTGGCTGTTTCTTAGTCCCATGGTTGAGCCTTCCCTAGTAATTGTTCTTGGCTGTTTCTTAGTCCCATGGTTGAGCCTTCCCTAGTAATTGTTCTTGGCTGTTTCTTAGTCCCATGGTTGAGCCATCCCTAGTAATTGTTCTTGGCTGTTTCTTAGTCCCATGGTTGAGCCTTCCCTAGTAATTGTTCTTGACTGTTTCTTAGTCCCATGGTTGAGCCTTCCCTAGTAATTGTTCTTGGATGTTTCTTAGTCCCATGGTTGAGCCTTCCCTAGTAATTGTTATTGGCTGTTTCTTAGTCCCATGGTTGAGCCTTCCCTAGTAATTGTTCTTGGCTGTTTCTTAGTCCCATGGTTGAGCCTTCCCTAGTAATTGTTATTGGCTGTTTCTTAGTCCCATGGTTGAGCCTTCCCTAGTAATTGTTCTTGGCTGTTTCTTAGTCCCATGGTTGAGCCTTCCCTAGTAATTGTTATTGGCTGTTTCTTAGTCCCATGGTTGAGCCTTCCCTAGTAATTGTTCTTGGCTGTTTCTTAGTCCCATGGTTGAGCCTTCCCTAGTAATTGTTATTGGCTGTTTCTTAGTCCCATGGTTGAGCCTTCCCTAGTAATTGTTTTTGGCTGTTTCTAAGTCCCATGGTTGAGCCTTCCCTAGTAATTGTTCTTGACTGTTTCTTAGTCCCATGGTTGAGCCTTCCCTAGTAATTGTTATTGGCTGTTTCTTAGTCCCATGGTTGAGCCTTCCCTAGTAATTGTTCTTGGCTGTTTCTTAGTCCCATGGTTGAGCAATCCCTAGTAATTGTTCTTGGCTGTTTCTTAGTCCCATGGTTGAGCCTTCCCTAGTAATTGTTCTTGACTGTTTCTTAGTCCCATGGTTGAGCCTTCCCTAGTAATTGTTCTTGACTGTTTCTTAGTCCCATGGTTGAGCCTTCCCTAGTAATTGTTCTTGGCTGTTTCTTAGTCCCATGGTTGAGCCTTCCCTAGTAATTGTTCTTGACTGTTTCTTAGTCCCATGGTTGAGCCTTCCCTAGTAATTTTCTTGGCTGTTTCTTAGTCCCATGGTTTAGCCTTCCCTAGTAATTGTTCTGCGAAGCGATTCGCTTGGTCTGCCTTGTTTTCTTTCACAAGATGGTTTCCATATAATACCTGGCGGAGAAGTCTTTCTTCAGTCATTCTTCGCACATGACCGATGTATTTTATGCTTTCATCTGGTAAATCTCGGCATTCTTGTTTAGATTCCTCTCTTATCTGTTCATTTGCAATTAGGCATTCTTTCCAGCTTATGTTTGAGATCCTACGAAGAGATTTGTTTTCAAATGAATTTAATTTCCTATATAAAGTCTGGGTGTATTTCCAGCTTTCACAAATATATATTAGGACTGGTATCACTGGGCCACTGGCGCAGAACACAGTGCAACGTTTTTAACGGGTGTTCAATCAGATTGGATCTGGCAGACTCTAATTGTGATGTTCTGCCTGTGGGGGCGATCAACACACTTAACCTGACAGCAGACTTCATGTGAGAGTCTGGGATCCTACTCTGATTGAGTCCTGATCGCAGAGAGAGAGAGAGAGAGAGAGAGAGAGAGAGAGAGGACTGGTATAACACAATGGTTGAACATCAATGTTTTGTTTATTTACTGATAACTTTGGATCTCCATATGTTTATCAGTTTGTTTAAAATATTTGATGCTGGTGTAATGTGTGTCGTGATTTTGTATGTTATGTCTCCATCTCTGGACATTTTGTTGCCTAGGTAGGTTAGATTTATAACTTTTTGGTAAAATGTCATTGTTAATTGTTATATCAGAGATTTGTACTCACAAGGATGACGTCACTATTTTACTGAGGCGCTATAGATGACTCACAGATAGCCGAAGATTTCAATGAAAGTCATAGCTGACACACAGACAACAGAAGGTTTCCATGAACGTCACTCAAAGACAACATAAGCTTTCTATGAACGTCATTCACAGACAACAGAAGGTCTCCATGAACGTCATAGGTGACTCACAGACAAAAGAAGCTTTCCACGAACGTCATAGCCGACACACAGACAGCCGGAAATTTGCATGAATGTCATAGCTGACACACAGACAGCCGGAGATTTGCATGAACGTCATAGCTGACTCACAGACAACAGAAGCTTTCAATGAACGTCATAGCGGACACACAGACAGCCGAAGCCTTCCATGAACGTCATAGCTGACTCACAGACAGCCGAAGTTTTCCATGAACGTCATAGCTGACTCACAGACAACAGAAGCTTTCAATGAACGTCATAGCGGACACACAGACAGCCGAAGTTTTCCATGAACGTCATAGCTGACTCACAGACAGCCGAAGCCTACCATGAATGTCATAGCTGACTCACAGACAGCCGAACCCTTCTATGAACGTTATAGCTGACTCACAGACAGCTGGAGCTTTCCATGAACGTCATAGCTGACTCACAGACGAATTCTTCTATGAACGTCACAGCTGACTCACAATGATGGCTGATTTAGATGGGAGTCAAGACTAATTCATTGAGCACCATGAATTTCCATGTACATGTAAGGTGCCTGACGATGACGCATAGCTGATTTACAGCAGAAGCTATAACTGACTCCAATGAACGCTGCACCTGACTGACAGAAGCACTGTGATTGACTCAAGCGTCAGTAACTCATATTTTCTAGCCAACTGGGCAGACCCCGTTTTCCACTCCCTCACTTCCATTTTTCACGCCTCCATTCTTCGTTCTATGTAACATCCGTTCTAAATAAATATCAATGAACAGACAATCAATAACCTGAGATATGCTGATGATACTGTACTACTAGCAGAAACTCCTAAAGATCTACAACAATTACTTAATGTAATAACATGAGAAGCAAAACATATGGACTAGATATGAATATCAAAAAGACTAAGACTATGATCATAAACAAAGAAAATTCTCAAGACCTACAAATAAATATCAAAGTTGAAGGAATAGACCTGGAGACAGTTCAGAGCTATAACTACCTGGGACATACTATAACCAGTGATGGAAAATGTAAAACTGAAATAAACAAAATAACAGGAATGGCAAAAAGTATTTTAATGTCATGAAAAAAATATTAACATCAAAACAAATAACGCAAGGGCTAAAACTAAGAATAGCAAAATGTTACATCTTCTCAATATTCCTGTATGGTGCAGAAACATGGACATTAGACAAGAAATCAGAACAGAAAATTGAAGCCTTTGAAATGTGAATTTATAGAAGAATAGGTAGAATTAAAAGACACAACAGCCTAATAAAAGTAATATAGGAAGGGAAATACAACGTAAAAGAGGCAGACCAAGACTACCATGGATGAGTAACATCAAAAGATGGACAAGTCAACCTATGACAATCTGCACCATCATAGCAAGAGACAGAGCAGAATGGCGCTCCATGGTGGCCAACCTTCGTTGCGGAGACGGCACTCAATGATGATGATGATTCTCCGTTCCACCACTCCCCACTCCCATTTTGCATACCCCTTACCCATCTTTCCATCCCATTCATTCACCCATTCCTCTTTCCCCACTCCCATTCTCCATATCCCTCATTCACTTGTCTAGCTCCCTCCCATTCCCCATTTTCCATTCCAAGTTTCCACACCACAACCCCTTTTTCACTTCACCTTACCTTCTTTTTCCAAGCACATACTCCCTTTCTCCACTCTCAATTTTTTCCTCATCTCCTTTCTTCCACTCCCATCTCCCATTTCGTTCATTATCTCCCGTTTTTCCCACTCCCATCTCCGTTTTCCTTCCTCATCTCCCTCTTCCCACTCCCATATCTCTTTTCCTTCCTCATCTCCTTTTTTCCACTCCCATCTCCATTTCGTTCATTATCTCCTGTTTTCCCACTCCCATCTCCGTTTTCCTTCCTCATCTCCCTCTTCCACTCCCATCTCTTCTTTCCTTCCTCATCTCCTTTTTTCCACTCCCATCTCCCTTTTCGTTCATTATCTCCCTTTTCCCACTCCCATCTCCCTTTTCCTTCCTCATCTCCCTCTTCCACACTCCATCTCCCTTTACTTCCTCATCTCCTTTTTTCCACTCCCATCTCCCTTTTCGTTCATTATCTCCCTTTTCCCACTCCCATCTCCCTTTTCCTTCCTCATCTCCCTCTTCCCACTCCCATCTCCCTTTTCCTTCCTCATCTCCCTTTTTGCACTCTCCCATCTCCATTTTTTTAACCAACCTCACATTTTCTACCCCCACCTCTCCCCCCCCCCCTCCTCCCCCATTTTGCTATTTCCACTCCACCATTCCTCATTTTCCATTGCCCGTCTCCCCGTTTTCCCACCACCCTCTCCATTTTCCACTTCTATCCCCATTTCCCATTCTCCACTATGAACTACATGACTCATGCATTCGCGTCTCAATTTATATCAACCCGCAGTCACAGACACTAATGCCTGTCACGTCATGAAACCCCGATCCCACTGATAGTGCCAGTCCTCATGTAAGATTTTAAAAGCAATATCCGGAATCTCCTTATGTAATCATGCAGCGATCTGTGTGCTAATGGACAGCGTTTGAGTACATCGTTGATGGCTTTGTCTGGTAGAACAAAACAAAATCCACAATAATTTACGTCAGATATATTTTCTCAATTTGTATTTGTATTTTCATTATGGAAATGTACCAGTCAATACAGTGGATAAAGAGATACAGAGAAGACGATGCGCTGGATAGGACACACACTGCGGAAGCCAACTGAGAGTATTACACAACATGCCCTTTTCTGGAACCCCCGGGGAAAAGACAAAGAGGAAGACCAAGGAATTCTTGGGAAGACAGATTGAAGCAGAGATGAAGATGATGGGGAAGACATAGAATGATCTTAAAAGAATGGCAAAAAAACAGAATGACTTGGAAATGTTTGTTGAAGACCTATGCTCCACAGGGAGCTAAAAAGGTAGAAGAAGAAAGTAGAAGAAGTATTTTCTCAAGAGAATTTGCCTGCATTGTCTTTTCATTCCGTTTGAGTAACTATTATTTTTGATCGTCTCAACGAGCGCTAGAAACAAGGAACCAATTATTGAGTGCTTTCGTTCTTGTTCTTCTTATTGTTCTTGTTATTCTTTTTTTCTTCTTTTCTACTTTGCCTTTTTCAGCGTCATAGAAACATGTAGTTTAAACTAAAATAAACATAAAATTGGATGGAGCTACTAAACAAAACATGAAAGACAAGACAAACTGCAACGTTTTTACAACAGACTTCTTTATGTCCTAATACCTATCTATATATCAAACATTAAAAAAAAAAAAGTAGAGTGCCCTCGTCACGCCAAGTGACGTATAGGGAATATGGTGTTAGTGACCCTATATTTTACAGACCTTCAGCACATGATTTTTTGGGGTAATGTGGTCGGTATTACGCCCGTGCTGCTTTACTTTCCCAGAAAAAATCCGGTACCCATTTAAGACTGGTGTGACCCGGAAGCCGTCGGTTGGGATCGAACCCTACCCCTTGTCCTTTGTAGTCCAGTTCACTAACCACTGAGCTATCGCGGCTCCCATCCATTGGTAGTACAGCGCTGAAATGCAGATTGTGTTATTGAGTGCCCATTTTGCCTCTAGAGTTATTTTGTTGTTGATGCTTTTGTTGTTGATGTTTTTGTTGTTGATGCTTTTGTTGTTGATGTTTTTGTTGTTGATGCTTTTGTTGTTGATGTTTTTGTTGTTGATGCTTTTGTTGTTGATGTTTTTGTTGTTGATGCTTTTGTTGTTGATGTTTTTGTTGTTGATGCTTTTGTTGTTGATGTTTTTGTTGTTGATGCTTTTGTTGTTGATGCTTTTGTTGTTGATGCTTTTGTTGTTAGGGGAAATTTGTTTGACAAGGAGACTGGAGACAACTCCTAACACTCATAATACTCAGGGCGGAAGCGCACTTTAAATAGAACTCCGAAAAAGAAAGAAAAGTAAGTGTAGACATTGACATCACATTTTTTTTTAATCTAAAAGAGGTGTGTATTAACTCTTCATGAACATTGAGAAGAAGGCCATTAACTCTTGACAACATTTGATAAAAAGAGAGTATAAACTCTTGGTAAAATCTGAGAAAAAAGGAGTATGGGAGTATTATCTCTGGGTAAAATTTGATAAGAAGGGGGCATTAACTTTTGACAAAATCTCAGCAAAAATAGGGAATTAACTCTTGACAAAATTGAGAAAAAAAATGTGGACATTAATTGACAAAATCTGAGAAGAAGTAGGCATTAATTTGACAAATCTGAGAAAAGAGGGGAATTAACTCTTGACAAAATATAAGAAAAGAGGGGAAATTAACTCTTGACAAAATCTGAGCAACAAGAAAGAATTAACTCTTGACATAATCTGAGAAAAAAAGTGGCATTAACTCTTGACAAAATCTGAGAAAAGAGGGGAAATTAACTCTCGACAAATCGAGAAAAGAGGGGGAATTAACTCATAACAAAATCTGAGAAAAGAGGGGAACTTAACTCTTGACAAAATGTGAGCAAAAAGAGGGAATTAACTCTTGACAAAATCTGAGAAAAAAAGTGGGCATTAACTCTTGACAAAATCTGAGAAAAGAGGGGAAATTATCTCTCGACAAAATCGAGAAAAAGAGGGGAATTAACTCTTGACAAAATCTGAGAAAAGAGGGAGAATTAATTTGACAAATCTGAGAAAAAAGGGAGAATTAATTTGACAAAATCTGGGAAAAGGGGAATTAACTCTTGACAAAATCTGAGAAAAAAGGGAGAATTAATTTGACAAAATCTGAGAAAAAAAGGGAGAATTAATTTGACAAATCTGGGAAAGGGGGAATTAACTCTTGACAACATTTGAGAAAAGGGGTATTAACTCTTGACAAAATTTGGTACAAATTTGGGGAGGTGTGAGGGGGGTAAGATGACGCCTGATAAACATTGGAACAGAAAAGTTGAGAGCGTTAGCTCTTGGTAAACACGAGAATCATAAAAGGTGAATATAAATTATCTTGACTTGCCTACATTGGGAGAAATTATCTTACATTGGGGAAATTATCTTGGCTTACTAAAATGGGGGAAATTATCTTGACTTGCTTACATTGGGGAAATTATCTTGACTTACTAACATTGGGGGAAAATATCTTGACTTGCTTACATTGGGAGAAATTATCTTGACTTGCTTACACTTGGGAAAATTATCTTGACTTGTCTACATTGGGGGAAATTAGCTAGACTTGTCTACATTGGGGGAAATTATCTTGACTTACATTGGGGGAAAATATCATGACTTGCTTACATTGGGGGAAATTATCTTGACTTGTCTACATTGGGGGAAATTATCTTAACTTACATTGGGAAAATATCTTGACTTGCTTACATTGGGGAAATTATCTTGACTTGTCTACATTGGGGGAATTATCTTGACTTATATTGGGGAAAATATCTTGACTTGCTTACATTGGGGAAATTATCTTGACTTGCTTACAATTGGTGGAAATTATCTTGACTTACTAACATTGGGGGAAATTATCTTGACTTGCTTAAATTGGGGGAAATTATCTTGATTTACATTGGGGGAAATATCTTGACTAACAATGGGGGAAAATATCTTGACTTACTTACAGGGGGGGGGGTGGAATTATCTTGACTTACTAACTAACATTGGGGGAAATTATCTTGACTTACTAACATTTGGGAAATTATCTTAACTTATTAACATTGTGGAAATTATCTTGACTTGCTCACATAAAGGGAAATTATCTTGACTTGCTTACATTGGGGGAAACTATCTTCACTTGCCCACATTGGGGAAATTATCTTGACTTGCTTACAATTGGGGGAAATTATCTTGACTTACTAACATTGGGGGAAATTATCTTGACTTGCTTACATTGGGGGAATTATCTTGATTTGCTTACATTGGGGAAAATATCTTGACTTGCTTACATTGGGGGAAATTATCTTACTTGCTTACATTGGGGGAAATTATCTTACTTGCTTACATTGGGGGAAATTATCTTGACTTACTAACATTGGGGAAAATATCTTGACTTGCTTACATTGGGTGAAATATCTTACTTGCTTACATTGGGGAAATTATCTTACTTGCTTACATTGGGGGAAATTATCTTGACTTACTAACATTGGGGGAAATATCTTGACTTGCTTACATTGGGAGAAATTATCTTGACTTGCTTACACTTGGGGGAAAATATCTTGACTTGCTTACATTGGGGGAAATTATCTTGACTTGTCTACATTGGGGAAATTAGCTTGACTTGTCTACATGGGGGGAAATTATCTTGACTTACATTGGGGGAAAATATCTTGACTTGCTTACATTGGGGGAAATTATCTTGACTTGTCTACATTGGGGGAAATTATCTTGACTTACATTGGGGGAAAATATCTTGATTTGCTTACATTGGGGAAATTATCTTGACTTGCTTACAATTGGGGAAATTATCTTGACTTGCTAACATTGGGGGAAATTATCTTGACTTGCTTACATTGGGGGAAATTATCTTGACTTACTAACATTGGGGAAATTATCTTGACTTGCTTACATTGGGGGAAATTATTTTGACTTACTAACATTGGGGGAAATTATCTTGACTTGCTTACATTGGGGGAAATTATCTTGACTTACATTGGGGAAATATCTTGACTTACAATGGGGGAAAATATCTTGACTTGCTTACAAGGGGGGGGGGGGGAATTATCTTGACTTACTAACATTGGGGGGAAATTATCTTGACTTACTTACATTGGGGAAATTATCTTGACTTGCTTACATTGGGGGAAGTTAACATTTCTGATACATATATAGGGTGGATGAAGCAGAATTGTTTGAGAACTACTGTTCCAACCAGGCAAGCCAGATTTTATGAATTAATGGCCAGGTTGTTACTCGCGCTGGGTTAAAAAAATAAAACCACACTCATTACAGATTAATTAGAACTCACTGGCCTAAAAAAATTAGGCAATAGAAAAAAATAGAATTAATAAGAGCACATTTAAGCAGGAATATAATGGGTGAAGGGCATAGCTGAATATAAATGATATTAATGACGCTGAGAATATAAATCATGCATATTAACAAAAATCATAAATCATTATCAAACTACAAGGTTATGACTCACTACTACGCGAGTCAGGGAGTTGTCGGGCTATACAGATGTTAGAAAAGAAATAATTAAGGTCAGGATGTTTTAGATTTCTTAGAAAGTAAAAGGTAACGGTTGTGTTCTCTCTCGTCAAATACTCGGGCACACTAATAACACCAGATGGAAGATGCACAAGAGAATAATATAAAGTGCAATAGCTCATGCTAAATAGAATTGTAAAAAATGAAAAAACTTCTCATGTAATAAGTCTATGTTAATAGAAGTGAGAAAGAGAGTCAATCGGTGCTATATAGAGCCAATTCTGACCTATGGAAGCGAATCGTTGGCAATAAAACAAACAAACGAAAAGACGATTAGAGGCCACAGAGATGGGGTTTCTCAGAAGAATGTTAAAAGTTCCCTGGACAGCAAAAAAGACCAATGAGGAAATTCTCAAAGAGGCCAACACAAAAAGGGAGCTCTTAAAAAACATCAGAAAGAGGCAATCAACATTTTATGGGCACATCATGAAAAGAGGAAAGTTGGAATACTTGGTTACAACTGGCAAAATACAAGGAAAGAGAGATCGCGGACGACAAATAGAGAAAATACTAGATAGAGTGGTGTCATGGCATAGAAACAAGTCACATCAGAATTGAAACGATGCACTGTGGATAGAAGATTGTGGAGGGACATGATCGCCTTCACCAGTTTAAAGTTACGAATATGTTGGCAAGACCAAAGATCATTGGTGAATTATAAGAAAATAGCCTGGGACCAAATGACTTAATGTCATAAACATGACAAGAAAAATATATGGACTAGATTTGAATATCAAACAGACTAAAACTATGATCATAAACAAAGAAAATTCTCAAGACCTACAATTAAATATCAAAGTTGAAGGAATACATCTGGAGACAGTTCAGAGCTACAACTACCTGGGACACACTATAACCAGTGATGGAAATGTAAAACTGAAATAAACAAAAGAATAGGAATGGCAAAAAGTAATTTGAATGCCATGAAAAATATACTAACATCAAAACAAATACCACTAAGGCTGAAACTAAGAATAGTAAAATGTTACATCTTCTCAATATTCTTATATGGTGCAGAAATATGGACATTAGACAAGAAAACAGAACAGAAAATTGAGTCCTTTGAAATGTGGATTTACAGAAGAATAGAAAGAATTGGATAGAAAGAAAAGAAAACAAACAATGAAGTTTTAAAACAACTAAAAATGAAAAGAGAACTACTAAACACACTTAGAACAAGACAAATGAAATTTTTAGGACATATTAATAGACACAACAGCCTACTAAAGTAATATTTGAGGGGAAAATACAAGGTAAAAGAGGCAGAGGCAGACTAAGACGAACATGGACGAGTAACATCAAAAGATGGACAAGTCAATCTATGACAATCTGCACCATCAAAGCAAGAGACAGAGCGGAATGGCGTTCCATGGAAGCCAATCTTCGTTGAGGAGACGGCACTCAATGATGATGATGGTGATGATGATGATGATGATGATGATGATGATGATGATGATGATCCTGGGAGATGACAACTACATCCGGCGGTAGCCAGGAACCTAGCTGCAGTTCGCTTTGTTAATGCACAACAGTGGGGATTGAATGTTCAGATAAATTGACAGAGAAATATGGATGTGAATGTCTTTTTTGAGATGCACTGACTGATGTAATGACGATCATCATTTTCAGAAGACGTGACCTTCCGGTCAATATGGTGGATAGGCGGCAGGAACCATTGAATGCTATGCAAAATGGTAACAATTTTTGACAAAAACATTTCTCCTTCAACACCGAAACGCTCCAACAATTCAGAACATAATGTTTTCCTTTGAACTCTGTGATCATTTGTTAGGCACCGAGGAACCCATCGAGCGCAAATCTTGAATATCCGAGAGTTTTAAAAATTGCGATTGCACTTCCCTTGCTGACTGTAAGCTGCAATGCCAATTGCTGACTAGTGATACGCCTATCCTTACGAATAATGGCATCAGCCCGGTTTAACATGTCTGTGCTGGTAGCCGAGGCAACACGTCCAGAACGCGGTAAATCATGCAGCTCCACTCGTACACTTTCTGCAGCTTTAATTCTCTGAACCCAGCGACTAACTGTGCTCCTATCGACGGCAGAACATTTGTACACTGCACACAGTCGTTTATGAATGTTTGCCACAGTTTCTTTTTCCGCAACCAGAAATTCTATGACAATTCGCTGTTTGTAACGGACATTGTTGACAAGCTCCATTTTACCTTTCATAGATTGCGTAATATTTATCATAATGCTGTGCAATTTGGTGCACATAATTGGAACATGTCATATTCCAAGTGTGCAAAATTTTATATTCCTATCTTTATTATTAGCCGAGAAAAAAATTGGTGTGCATTACTTTTTGACCTCCCCTCGTAGTTTATTAATTTAGTGGTCGTGACCTCTCGCACCCTTTCTTGCACTTATTTCATCAGTACCTCTGCAATTATAACGACACGGATTAACTAACATGTGGTATCCAAAGACTTACAAAGAGCTTGAGGTGTCTGGCAGCGACAAGGCCGTCCCCTCCGTTGTTTCCTGGCCCACAGCACACCAGCACAGCGGCGTGGTCCTTCTTGAGAGTATCTGGCGGTACCCTGGCAATGAGACCATCAGAATTATGGTACATGTTATCGAGACAATGATACTAGCGGGACTATGATACTAGTGGACTATGATACTAGTGGGACTATGATACCAGTGGGACTATGATATCAGTGGGACTATGATACCAGTGGAACTATGATACCAATGGGACTATGATATCAGTGGGGCTAATGATATCAATGGGGCTATCATATCAATGGAACACTCATATCAGTGGGACTATGATATCAGTGGGACTATGATATCAGTGGGACTATGATATCAGTGGGACTATGATATCAGTGGGACTATGATATCAGCGGGGCTAATGATATCAGTGGGGCTATGATAAGAGTGGGGCTAATTATATTAGTGGGGATATGATATCAGTGTGACAATCATATCAGTGGGATTTCATATCAGTAGAATAATCATATCAGTGGTAAAATCATATCAGTGGAACAATCATATCAGTGGACAATCATTTCAGTGGAACAATCATATCAGTGGATCAATCATATCAGTGGAAAAATCATATCAGTGGGAAAATCATATCAGTAGAACAATCATATCAGTGGATCAATCATATTAGTAGAACAATCATATCAGTGGGAAAATCATATCAGTGGAACAATCATATCAGTGGAACAATCATATCAGTAGAACAATCATATCAGTGGAACAATCATATCAGTGGAACAATCATATCAGTGGACTAATCATATCAGTGGGACAATCATATCAGTGGACCAATCATATCAGTGGACCAATCATATCAGTGGGACAATCATATCAGCGGGGCAATCATATTAGTTGGACTATCATATTAGTGGAGCTTTCATTAGTGAAACAATCATATCAGTCGGACACTATAGCTCTCGCCCTCACTCTTTCTCTATTGTTCCCATCTCACTCTTTCTCTATTGTTGTCACAATCACTCTTTCTCTATTGTTCTCACCCTCATTCTTTCTCAATTGTTCTCATACTCACTCTTTCCCTATTGTTCTCGTCCTCACATTTTCTCTATTATTCCGCTATCACTCTTTCTCTAATTTGCTCGCCTTTACTCCTTCTCTATTGTTCTCGCCCTTACTCTTTGCCATAGTTCTCGTCCTCAGTCTTTCCTATTGTCCTCTGTCCTCCCTCTCTGTCTCTCTCTCTCTCTCTCTCTCTATATATATATATATATATATATATATATATACATATATACATAACATCTAATTCATCGAGAGCTCCAACAGCCTAGTGGGCAACGCCCTGGCATAGCAACAAAGAGAATGTGGATTTGATCACAGCCTGGTGCTCTCCAGTCGACCCGCTGAAAATAAATGGGTACCTCATTCCCTGAATTGGAAAGGATAACGAAGTTAAATTAATCACTGGCTTCCTCACCTTCAAATTTTCAAGTCTAGTGTGATGTAATTGTGCACTTCACCTCCTGACAACGATGTATATATTCATCATCATCCAGTATCGGGCCTACTGGCGTAGGCGATCATGTCTCTCCCCAACTTTCGATCTCTACAGTTATTTATCATTTCTGTTGTTGACCTTCTGCCAAGCCATTCTTTTAAGCTGTCTAGTATTTTCTCTCTTTGCTTCCCTCTATCTCTTCGTCCCTCAATTTTCCAGTTGTTACATAGAAATTGTTTTTTACATAGAACTTCTCAACAACACTCCCCCCCCCCCCCGGCCTCAATACTTTCTTTCACTTTTACATAGAACTTCTCAACAACACCCCCCCCCCCCGCCTCAATACTTTCTTTCACTTTTACATAGAACTTCTCAACAACACCCCCCTCCTCAATAAATACTTTCTTTCACTTTTACATAGAACTTCTCAACACACCACCCCCCCCCCCCGCCTCAATACTATCTTTCACTTTTACATAGAACTTCTCAACAACACCCCCCTCCTCAATAAATACTTTCTTTCACTTTTACATAGAACTTCTCAACAACACCCCCCTCCTCAATAAATACTTTCTTTCACTTTTACATAGAACTTCTCAACAACACTCCCCCCCCCCGCCTCAATACTTTCTTTCACTTTTACATAGAACTTCTCAACAACACTCCCCCCCCCCCTCCACCCGCCTCAATACTTTCTTTCACTTTTACATAGAACTTCTCAACAACATCCCCCCCCTCCACCCGCCTCAATACTTTCTTCACTTTTACATAGAACTTCTCAACAACACCCCCCCCTCCTCCACCGCCTCAATACTTTCTTCACTTTTACATAGAACTTCTCAACAACACTCCCCCCCTCCACTCGCCTCAATACTTTCTTTCACTTTTACATAGAACTTCTCAACAACACTCCCCCCCTCCACCCGCCTCAATACTTTCTTTCACTTTTACATAGAACTTCTCAACAACATCCCCCCCCCCCGCGCCTCAATAATTTCTTTCACTTTTACATAGAACTTCTCAACAACACACCCCCCCCCCCCCCCCCCCGCGCCTCAATACTTTCTTTCACTTTTACATAGAACTTCTCAACAATCTTTTACACAAACTCGTCTTGCAGGGTCCAATCGTATTTTCCACAATTTCCATCGACCCAAATGGAAAACCTTTCAAATCATTCCTGACTTCTCACCATCAATTCTTGCAAGAAAGAAGTTTACGGTCTGCGGTTTCAGTTTGATTCGTCTCCCTTGGACACAATCTGATTGTCCGTTATCACAACTAGCGCGCTTTGAAGCTGTCGTTATCAACGATATGAGGTACCAGCACACCAAATCTGCCGTATCGTTTGATTGGGTCTGAAAACTGAGACGGCTACTGATTGATTAATGGACGGGGCGGGGGAATCCTTGTGCTGTCCTTCCCTGCGCTTTAATTGTTTCCTTTTGCAGCGTAACAACGCCAATGCAATTTTGTATTGCGTCTGCAGTGATTATAAATATATGCAGGTTGTATTTGATTCTCTTTTTTCGTTTCAATGATTAGTTTCTCATATTTATCGTTAACTTTTGAGTGGTTTGATAAAAGGTAAATGTAAAGGTAAAGGTAAGGTAAAGGTAAAGTTAAAGGTAAGGTAAAGATAAGGTAAAGGTAAAGGTAAGGTAAAGTAAGGTAAGGTAAAGGTAAAGGGTAAGGTAAAGTAAATATAAAGGTAAGGTAAAGATAAGGTAAAGGTAAAGTTAAAGGTAAGGTAAGGTAAGGTAAGGTAAAGTAAAGGTAAGGTAAAGGTAAGGTAAGGTAAGGTAAGGTAAGGTAAAGGTAAAGTTAAAGGTAAAGTTAAAGGTAAGGTAAAGGTAAGGTAAGGTAAGGTAAGGTAAAGGTAGGGTAAGGTAAAGGTAAAGGGTAAGGTAAAGGTAATTTAAAGGTAAGGTAAAGGTAAGGTAAAGGTAAGGTAAGGTAAAGGTAAGTAAGGTAAGGTAAGGTAAGGTAAGGTAAGGTAAGGTAAAGGTAAGGTAAAGGTAAGGTAAGGTAAAGGTAAGGTAAAGGTAAGGTAAAGGTAAGGTAAAGGGAAGGTAAGGTAAGGTAAAGGTAAGGTAAAGGTAAGGTAAGGTAAGGTAAAGTTAAAAGTAAGGTAAAGGTAAGGTAAAGGTAAGGTAAAGGTAAGGTAAAGGTAAGGTAAAGGTAAGGTAAAGGTAAGGTAAGGTAAGGTAAAGGTAAGGTAAAGGTAAGGTAAAGGTAGGGTAAGGTAAAGGTAAGGTAAAGGTAAGGTAAAGGTAAGGTAAAGGTAAGGTAAGATAAAGGTAAGGTAAAGGTAAGGTAAAGGTAAGGTAAGGTAAAGGTAAAGGTAAAGGTAAAGATAAGGTAAGGTAAGGTAAAGGTAAGGTAAAGGTAAAGGTAAGGTAAAGGTAAGGTAAAGGTAAGGTAAGGTAAAGGTAAGGTAAGGTAAGGTAAGGTAAGGTAAGGTAAGGTAAAGGTAAGGTAAGGCAAAGGTAAGGTAAGGTAAAGGTAAGGTAAAGGTAAGATAAGGTAAGGTAAAGGTAAGGTAAGGTAAGGTAAGGTAAGGTAAAGGTAAGGTAAAGGTAAGGTAAAGGTAAGGTAAGGTAAGGTAAGGTAAAAGTAAGGTAAGGTAAGGTAAGGTAAAGGTAAAGGTAAGGTAAAGGTAAGGTAAAGGTAAGGTAAGGTAAGGTAAGGTAAGGTAAGGTAAGGTAAAGGTAAGGTAAGGTAGGTAAAGGTAAGGTAAAGGTAAGGTAAGTAAGGTAAAGGTAAGGTAAAGGTAAGGTAAGGTAAGGTAAGGTAAGGTAAAGGTAAGGTAAAGGTAAAGTTAAATGTAAGGTAAAGGAGGTAAGGTAAAGGTATAGTACGAGACTTGAATCGGCGTCCTAGCACGCAATTCGTGAAAAAATCCGATACACATTTAAGGATGGGTGAACCCGGAAGCCGTCGGTTGGGATCGAACTATACCTCTTGTCCTTTGTTGTCCAGTTCACTAACCACTGAGCAATCAGTCTATATACGCTTAGAGAAATCCTGGGATTGGAGGTGGAGCGGATATGGACATACCCCAATTTCAATTAAGTTGATTCCATGAAAAGAATAGTAAATCTAAAAGTGATAATAGTTTGTTTCTGACACGTGGACAATGAGAAAAGATGTTACTAAACACTTTACATTGAGGGAGCCGCGATAGCTCAGTGGTTAGTGAACGGGACTACAAAGGACAAGAGGTAGGGTTCGATCCCAACCGACGGAGTCCGAGTTCACATAGCTTTAATGAGTACCGGAATTTTTCTGGGAAAGTTAAACGGCACGGGCGTAATACCGACCACATTACCCCAAAAATCGTGTACTGAAGGTCTGTAAAATTTATGGTCACTAACACCATATTTCCTATACGTCACTTGGCGTGACGGGGGTACTTTATTTTTTTTTACTTTAAATTATAATACATAAAAGAGGTGAGATGCAGAATAGCTCAGGCAAAAGTCAGCTTTTAAAAAAAATGAGGAAGATACTGTGCAATCACTTTTTCACAACGGAAAAAAGAAAAAGTGTTCTTAAATGTTATGTAGAACCAGTCTTAACATGTGGTTGTCAATCATGGACAATAGGACAGCATACAAGAAAATCACTGGAGGCTATAGAAATGTGGTTTTATAGAAGAATGTTGAGAATACCATGGACAGCTAAGAAGAGTAATGAAAACGTTCCGAAAGAGGCCAAAGCAAAAAGAGAGCTAATCTCCAATATTAGGAAGAAACAATCATCATTTTTTGGCCATGTAATGAGAAGGGAACAACTGGAATATATTGTAACAACTGGGAAAATTGAGGGACGAAGAGATAGAGGAAAGATACCAGACAGCTTAAGAGAATGGCTTGGCAGAAGGTCAACAACAGAAATGATAAATAACTGCCGTGATCGAAAGTTGTGAAGAGACATGATGAATTACGTCAGCAGGCACGGTACTTGAGGATGATGATAAACATATAACGTAAAAAAAAAAAAGTAAAGAGCCTCCGTCACGCCAAGTGGCGTATAGGCAATATGGTGTTAGTGACCATAAATTTTACAGACCTTCGGAACATGACTTTTGGGGTAATGTGGTCGGTATTACGCCCATGCCGCTTTACTTTCCAGAAGAAAAAAAAATCCGGTACCCATTTAAGGCTGGGTAAACCCGGAAGCCGTCGATAAGGATCGAACCAACCTCTTGTCCTTTGTAGTCCAGTCCACTAACCACTGAGCTATCGCGGCTCCCAATACATAACGGACTATTTATGAATTTCTTTTTTAGAAAATTGAACAAGGAATTAATATAAAGTAACAAATAGCAAGATGATACAAGGAATGTAAAAATAATAAGACAAGTAACAAATACCAAGATGATACAAGGAATGTAAAAATAATAAGACAAGTAACAAATACCAAGATGATACAAGGAATGTAAAAAATAAGACAAGTAACAAATACCAAGATGATACAAGGAATGTAAAAATAATAAGACAAGTAACCAATACCAAGATGATACAAGGAATGTAAAAATAATAAGACAAGTAACAAATACCAAGATGATACAAGACATGTAAAAATAATAAGACAAGTAACAAATACCAAGATGATACAAGACATGTAAAAATAATAAGACAAGTAACAAATACCAAGATGATACAAGACATGTAAAAATAATATGGTTTGATGACGGTTTACACGAATCAAATAGAGAGTGACGCACTGTGCGGTTAAACGTACATGACGGGAAATCAACATGACGTACAGTTCGTGGAAACGTACGAAAAGAGTTATGTTTCTTTGGCCCTGCAGAAAGTTATTCAATACACATGATAATACAGCTGATATGTGCCATGATGAATGAGTTCGACTTACTCGTGATATAGCCACGGCACAGCAATAACCAGCGAGCTCCATGAGCTGGTCCATGCTGAAAAAGTATTCCTCAAACAGCTCCTGGTCGATCTGTTGAGCCTCTTCTTGACTGAAAGGATTCAAGAAAGACATATCTTGTCAGTGGTGCAACAAAGCAAATATAAATATAGAGCACATAAGAAACAGAACATCGACATAACGTTAGACGGGAGACAACTACAAGATGTTAACAACAAAACAAAAAAAGTAAATAACCCCGTCATGCCAAGTGGCGTATAGGGAATATGGTTTTAGTGACCATAATTTTTATAGACTTTCAGCACATGATTTTTGGGGTAATATGGTCGGTATTACGCCCGTGCCACTTTACCCCCCCCCCCCCCCCCCAAAAAAAAAAAAAAAAAAAACCCGGTACCCATTTAAGGCTGGGTGAACCCGGAAGCCGTCGATCAGGATCGAACCCAAACTTTTGTCCTCAGTAGTCCGGTTCACTGACCATTGAGGTATCGTGGCTCCTTCAAAAATACCTTACAAAGTAGAGTTTGAAAAATAGTCTATAGATTCATTATATTGGAAGTGGAATTTAAACACCTAGGAAGTCTTGTGACAAACGGCAATACACAAACAGCAAAGATAGACTCAAGATACAATAAAGCTTGTCAAATTATTGGACACTTATCACCACTATTGTCTAACAAGGAAATAACTCTGGAGGCAAAACGGGCACTCTACAATACAATCTTCATCCCAACGTTGTGCTACCAATGTCAGACCTGGACCCTAGATGCAAGAACAATAAGAAAAATAACCTCTACAGAGATGAAATGTGTTAGACGAATGACAGGAAACAGTCTGAGAGATAAGATCAGAAATGAAGAACTGAGAAAAAGCTAGGAGTAATTTCCGCCATAGAATACTTAAATAAACAATGGATACAAAGATTTAAACGAGTGATAAAAACAGAAATATCAAAACATAAAATAACGAACATTCAGTAAATGTTACGAGAACACAAGACTCAAGGGCCGACCACGAACAAGATGGATTGATGGAATATTAGAAACACTAGGAAACAACAGTAACAGAGCCCAACAAAAGTTGTAAGTTAAATGAAGAAGGAAAGAAGAAGACGAAGAAAGAACAGACTCAGACACAATAGCACAAACAATGTGTCAAAAGAGCTAACTCGATGTCGGGGACGGATTTTTTTACAAAAAAGAAAATTGAAGCCTTCGAAATGTGGATTTATAGAAGAATATGAAGCATTGGATGGAAAGAAAGAGAACAAATAATGAAGTCTTAAAATAACTAAAAATGAAAAGAGAACTAATAAAAACAGTTAGAAAATTAGGTTAAATACAGAAATAAATATGTTCAACTCCAATGAAGTCAGTCCTATTATATGGCTGTGAAACATGGAGAACACCAAATTGACAATCACGAAGATACAGACTTTCATTAATGGATGCTTACGCAGAATAAAAAGGAAATGGCAGGACAAATTCACTAACATAGAATTATAGAAATGTACCAGTCAAATACCAGTGGATAAAGAGATACAGCGAAGATGATGGAACTGGATAGGACACACACTGCGGAAGCCAACTGAGAGTATTACACAACAGGCCCTTTTTTAGAATCCCCAGGGGAAAAGACAAAGAGGAAGACAAAGAATTCTTGGAGAAGACAGATAGAAGCAGAGATGACGGGAAGACATGGAATGATCTTGAATGGGAAAAAACAGAACGACTTGGAAAGTGTTTGTTGAAGACCTATGCTCCACTGGGAGCTGAAAGGTTGAGGAAGAAAGCACAGACTCAGACACAATAGCACAAACAATGTGTCAAAAGAGCTAACTCGCTGTCGGGGACGAATACCTCCAACTATCAAGGAGGGATCAAGTCATCATACTTCGCCGACGCACTGGCCACAACAGAATGAGAAACCACATGTTCACCAAAATCAAAATAGGTACAACCAGCCAATGCCACTGTACACTGGACAACATGACAACAAAACATGTTCTACAGGATTGCCCCCAGTACAGACCTGAGAAGGACAATGTGGTCCACACCCACCTCCCTGGAAGAGAAACTATACGGGGTAACCGAATCACTTAAACAGACAGCTGACTTCATAAGAAAGTTTGGAATCCTAGTCTGAACGAGCCATGATCGCAAAAGTGGAACTCGTTGTTGGTGAAAGACGAACATAATGAGAATTGTCTTTTGTATGTGTCCTAACGAGAATTAAACTAACATCTCGGACCAACATAATGAGAATTGTCTTTTGTATGTGTCCTAACGAGGATTAAACTGACATCTCGGACCAACATAATGAGAATTGTCTTTTGTATGTGTCCTAACGAGAATTAAACTAACATCTCGGACCAACATAATGAGAATTGTCTTTTGTATGTGTCCTAACGAGGATTAAACTAACATCTCGGACCAACATAATGAGAATTGTCTTTTGTATGCGTCCTAACGAGGATTGAACTAACATCTCGACCAAAATACACTAGCCCCCTCTCTACTTTTATTCGAAGGAGGATAGCTCAGGCCAAAATAGCATTTCATAAAATGAAAAAAAAAATATCTTATGTAACAAATTTATGTCAATAGAAATGTG
>JAVIAB010000099.1:13102704-13222704 GCA_032433765.1 Megaustenia siamemsis | reverse complement strand
TCCTTCCTTCCTTCCTTCCTTCCTTCCTTCCTTCCTTCCTTCCTTCCTTCCTTCCTTCCTTCCTTCCTTCCTTCCTTCCTTAATTTCATCCTTTCTAATTTCCTCCCTCATTCCTTCAAGGGAAATCAAATATTGGGACAGCTAGTGTCTAAATGAAGGGAAATAAAATATTGGGACAGCTGGTCTCCGAAATAAGGGAAATTAAATATTGGGACAGCTAGTCTCTGTAATAAGGGAAATTAAATATTGGGACATCTAAACTCCGAAATAAGGAAAATTAAATATTGGGACAGCTAGTCTCTGCAATAAGGGAAATCAAATATTGGGACAGTTAGACTCCGAAACAAGGGAAATCAAATATTGGGACAGCTAGTCTCCGAAATAAGGGAAATCAAATATTGGGACAGCTAGTCTCCGAAATAAGGGAAATCAAATATTGGGACAGCTAGTCTCCGAAATAAGGGAAATCAAATATTGGGACAGCTAGTCTCCGAAATAAGGGAAATCAAATATTGGGACAGCTAGTCTTCGAAATAAGGGAAATCAAATATTGGGACAGCTAGTCTCCGAAATAAGGGAAATCAAATATTGGGACAGCTAGTCTCCGAAATAAGGGAAATCAAATATTGGGACAGCTAGTCTCCGAAATAAGGGAAATCAAATATTGGGACAGCTAGTCTCCGAAACAAGGGAAATCAAATATTGGGACAGCTAGTCTCCGAAATAAGGGAAATCAAATATTGGGACAGCTAGTCTCCGAAACAAGGGAAATCAAATATTGGGACAGCTAGTCTCCGAAATAAGGGAAATCAAATATTGGGGCAGCTAGTCTCCGAAATAAGGGAAATCAAATATTGGGACAGCTAGTCTCCGAAATAAGGGAAATCAAATATTGGGACAGCTAGACTCCGAAACAAGAGAAATCAAATATTGGGACAGCTAGTCTCTGAAATTGTAATTGCAGTTGAATCAGCAGTAGCAGTAATAACTGTAGTAATAGTAGCAGCAGTTACATCAGCAGTATTTGTATTAACAGATGTAGCAGCAGTAGTAGCAGTTGTATCAGTAGCAGCAGTAGTAACAGTTGTATCAGTAGCAGCAGTAGTATCAGCAGTAGCAGGATTTGTATCAGTAGCAGCAGTAGTAACAGTTGTATCAGTAGCAGCCATAGTAACAGTTGTATAAGTAACAGCAATAGTAACAGTTGTATCAGTAGCAGCAATAGTAACAGTTGTATCAGTAGCAGCAATAGTAACAGTTGTATCAGTAGCAGCCATAGTAACAGTTGTATCAGTAGCAGCAATAGTAACAGTTGTATCAGTAGCAGCAATAGTAGCAGTTGTATCAGTAGCAGCAATAGTAACAGTTGTATCAGTAGCAGCAATAGTAACAGTTGTATCAGTAGCAGAAATAGTAACAGTTGTATCAGTAGCAGCAATAGTAACAGTTGTATCAGTAGCAGCGATAGTAACAGTTGTATCAGTAGCAGCAATAGTAACAGTTGTATCAGTAGCAGCAGCAGTAGCGGTTGTATCAGTAGCAGCAATAGTAACAGTTGTATCATTAGCAGCAGTTGTAACAGTTGTATCAGTAGCAGAAGTAGTAACAGTTGTATCTATAGCAGCAATAGTAAAAGTTGTATCAGTAGCAGCAATAGTAACAGTTGTATCAGTAGCAGCAATAGTAACAGTTGTATCAGTAGCAGCAGTAGTAACAGTTGTATCAGTAGCAGCAGTAGTAACAGTTGTATCAGTAGCAGCAATAGTAACAGTTGTATCAGTAGCAGTAATCGTAGTAGCATTTGTATCAGTAGCAGCAATATTAACAGTTGTATCAGTAGCAGCAATAGTAACAGTTGTATCATTAGCAGCAGTTGTATCAGTAGCAGTAATCGTAGTAGCATTTGTATCAGTAGCAGCAATATTAACAGTTGTATCAGTAGCAGCAGTAGTAACAGTTGTATCAGTAGCAGAAGTAGTAACAGTTGTATCTATAGCAGCAATATTAAAAGTTGTATCAGTAGCAGCAGTAGTAACAGTTGTATCAGTAGCAGCAGTAGTAACAGTTGTATCAGTAGCAGCAATAGTAACAGTTGTATCAGTAGCAGCAGTAGTAGCATTTGTATCAGTAGCAGCAGTAGTAGCAGTTGTATCAGTAGCAGCAATAGTAACAGTTGTATCTGTAGCAGCAATAGTAACAGTTGTATCAGTAGCAGCAATAGTAACAGTTGTATCAGTAGCAACAATAGTAACAGTTGTATCTGTAGCAGCAATAGTAACAGTTGTATCAGTAGCAGCAATAGTAACAGTTGTATCAGTAGCAGCAATAGTAACAGTTGTATCAGTAGCAGTAATAGTAGTAGTTGTATCAGTAGCAGCAGTAGTAACAGTTGTATCAGTAGTAGTAGTAGTAACAGTTGTATCAGTAGTAGTAGTAGTAACAGTTGTATCAGTAGCAGCAATAGTAACAGTTGTATCAGTAGCAGCAGTAGTAACAGTTGTATCAGTAGTAGTAGTAGTAGTTGTATCAGTAGCAGCAGTAGTAACAGTTGTATCAGTAACAGCAGTAGTATCAGTTGTATCAGTAGTAGTAGTAGTAGTTGTATCAGTAGCAGCAGTAGTAACAGTTGTATCAGTAGCAGCAATAGTATCAGTTGTATCAGTAGTAGTAGTAGTTGTTGTTGTATCAATAGCAGCAGTAGTAACAGTTGTATCAGTAGTAGTAGTAGTAGTTGTATCAGTAGCAGCAGTAGTATCAGTTGTATCAGTAGCAGCAGTTGTATCACTTGTATCAGTAGTAGTAGTAGTAGTTGTATCAGTAGCAGCAGTAGTAACAGTTGTATCAGTAGCAGCAGTAGTAATAGTTGTATCAGTAGTAGTAGTAGTAGTTGTATCAGTAGCAGCAGTAGTAACAGTTGTATCAGTAGCAGCAGTAGTATCAGTTGTATCAGTATTTGTAGTAGTAGTTGTTGTATCAGTAGCAGCAGTAGTATCAGTTGTATCAGTAGTAGTAGCAGTTGCAGAAACAATAGTTGCAGCATTAGTAGTATTTGCTATAAAAGTAGCAGTATTAGTAGTGATGGCAAAAGTATTTGTATTGGTGGTGGTAGTACCAGTAATAATAGCAGTTGCACTAGTGGTAGATTTAATAACGGCTGTGACAGTATTTGTAATACTGGTAGTAGTAATATATGCAGAAAAATGCAAACGACAAAACGAAAAAGAAAAAAAAACTTTAAAAGAATTATTTTAAAAAATCATCATCATCATCATCATCGAGTGCCTTCTCCGCAACGAAGGTTGGCTACCATGGATCGCAATTCTACTCTGTTTCTTGCTTTGATGGTGCAGGCTGTCATAAATTGAAGACAAATAATAATAAATGAATATTATTATAGAGGGAAACTTCCGAGGCGATGATCAGTGAATCATAGAGGGAAAGGCGCTGTGCCACTGAGTACGGGTTCGATACTGCCTTGGTCCATATTTTTTTCTGTTGTTGATTATTTGTCATTTTTTCCGAGTGCTGTAAACATACCTCTTCCTCTGAATTGATTCACTGTCATAAATTGATTTGTCCTTTTTTTGATGTTACTCGTCCATGTTAGTCTTGGTCTGCCTCTGCCTCTTTTACCTTGTATTTTCCCTTCCAATATTACTTTTAGTAGGCTGTTGTGTCTTTTAACATGCCTCAAAAATTTCATTTGTCTTGTCTTAATTGTATTTAGTAGTTCTCTTTTTATTTTCAGTTGCTTAAAAACTTCATCGTTTGTTTTCTTTTCTTTCCATCCAATTCTGCCTATTCTTCTATATCTCCACATTTCAAAGGCTTCCATTTTCTGTTTTGTTTCTTGTCTAATGTCCATGTTTCTGAACTATATATATTTTTTTTAAATACCAGAATGAAAATGAGTATTAAAGTCACGATAATCTTAAATCTGAAAAAAAAAAAATGCAAAAGCAAGAAAGAAGCAGTGATTTGAAAAGAGTGAAACGGAATGTCACGTTAAGAAATGTGGTTGAAAACCATGAAATTGAATTCCGCTTTATTCCGGACATCATCTTAACAGGATAAAGTTAAAATAAAATAATGCGACAGACCAGCGGAAATGGGGATAAACACGGAATATCATGTTGCTATGGAAACAAAATGTCTGAACGTAAACAATCAGGCGAAAACATAAAAATGCGGGAAAACAATGATGTGGTTCTGAAATGTGTTTTTAAAAAAATGTGTTGGTGAGTAGGAAGTGGTTGTACGGTTGGCGTTTACTTTTATAAGGAAATTGTAGTGTTTTTTACAAGTTAATGGTTGTGTTTGTTACAAGTTAATTGTTGTGTTTGTTACAAGGAAATTGTTGTGTTTGTTACAAGTTAAAGAAGTTAATGGTCGTATTTGTTACAAGTTAATTATTGTGTTTATTACAAGTTAATGTTTGTGTTTGTTACAAGGAAATTGTTGTGCTTATTTCAAGTTAATGTTTGTGTTTATTACAAGTTAATATTTGTGTTTATTACAAGTTAATGTTTGTGTTTATTACACGGATATTGTTGTGTTTGTTACAATTTAATTGTTGTGTTTATTACAAGTTAATGTTTGTGTTTTTTTACAAAACGTTTGTGTTTGTTACATGTTGATTGTTGTGTTTATTACAAGTTGATTGTTGTGTTTGCTACAAGGAAATTGTTGTGTTTGTTACAGTTTGTTACAAGTTGATTGTTGTGTTTGTTACAAGTTGATTGTTGTGTTTGTTAAAAGTAGATTGTTGTGTTTGTTACAAGTTGATTGTTGTGTTTGTTACAAGTTGATTGTTGTGTTTGTTACAAGTTGATTGTTGTGTTTGTTACAAGTTGATTGTTGTGTTTGTTACAAGGAAATTGTTGTGTTTGTTACAAGTTGATTGTTGTGTTTGTTACAAGTTGATTGTTGTGTTTATTACTAGTTGATTGTTGTGTTTATTACTAGTTAATTGTTGTGTTTGTCACAAAGAAATTGTTGTGTTTGTTACAAGGAAATTATTGTGTTTGTTACAGAGAAATTATTGTGTTTGTTACAGAGAAATTATTGTGTTTGTTACAAGGAAATTATTGTGTTTGTTACAAGGAAATTATTGTGTTTGTTACAAGGAAATTATTGTGTTTGTTACAATGAAATTATTGTGTTTGTTACAAGGAAATTGTTGAGTTTATTACAAGGAAATTGTTGAGTTTATTAAAAGGAAATTGTTGAGTTTATTAAAAGGAAATTGTTGAGTTTATTAAAAGGAAATTGTTGAGTTTATTAAAAGGAAATTGTTGTGTTTATTACAAGGAAATTGTTGAGTTTATTAAAAGGAAATTGTTGTGTTTATTAAAAGGAAATTGTTGTGTTTATTACAAGGAAATTGTTGAGTTTATTAAAAGGAAATTGTTGTGTTTATTAAAAGGAAATTGTTGTGTTTATTACAAGGAAATTATTGTGTTTGTTAATGGCGTAATGAGCTATAAAAGATATTAACCAGAATTGCCTTTAGGAAAATTGTGACGAATATCAGTGGGAAAATAATCACATGTGACAACAGAAAATAATGGTAGTGATAACCAGAAATGATTCACCTGTTTCAAAGATAAAATAATCTTGATATCTTGTGTGCACGCGCTAAAGAACACAGAAAGCTAAAAGAGTAGACCACTAATAGCCGCCGTCAGGGCAAAATTAATAGGGGGGGGGGGGGGAATCTACCAGAATGCATGAACTATCTAGAGGATAAATAGTAGTAGTAGTAGTAGTAGTAGTAGTAGTAGTAGTAGTAGTAGTAGTAGTAGTAGTAGTAGTAGTAGTAGTAGTAGTAGTAGTAGTAGTAGTAGTAGTAGTAGTAGTAGTAGTAGTAGTAGTAGTAGTAGTAGTAGTAGTAGTAGTAGTAGTAGTAGTAGTAGTAGTAGTAGTAGTAGTAGTAGTAGTAGTAGTAGTAGTAGTAGTAGTAGTAGTAGTAGTAGTAGTAGTAGTAGTAGTAGTAGTAGTAGTAGTAGTAGTAGTAGTAGTAGTAGTAGTAGTAGTAGTAGTAGTAGTAGTAGTAGTAGTAGTAGTAGTAGTAGTAGTAGTAGTAGTAGTAGTAGTAGTAGTAGTAGTAGTAGTAGTAGTAGTAGTAGTAGTAGTAGTAGTAGTAGTAGTAGTAGTAGTAGTAGTAGTAGTAGTAGTAGTAGTAGTAGTAGTAGTAGTAGTAGTAGTAGTAGTAGTAGTAGTAGTAGTAGTAGTAGTAGTAGTAGTAGTAGTAGTAGTAGTAGTAGTAGTAGTAGTAGTAGTAGTAGTAGTAGTAGTAGTAGTAGTAGTAGTAGTAGTAGTAGTAGTAGTAGTAGTAGTAGTAGTAGTAGTAGTAGTAGTAGTAGTAGTAGTAGTAGTAGTAGTAGTAGTAGTAGTAGTAGTAGTAGTAGTAGTAGTAGTAGTAGTAGTAGTAGTAGTAGTAGTAGTAGTAGTAGTAGTAGTAGTAGTAGTAGTAGTAGTAGTAGTAGTAGTAGTAGTAGTAGTAGTAGTAGTAGTAGTAGTAGTAGTAGTAGTAGTAGTAGTAGTAGTAGTAGTAGTAGTAGTAGTAGTAGTAGTAGTAGTAGTAGTAGTAGTAGTAGTAGTAGTAGTAGTAGTAGTAGTAGTAGTAGTAGTAGTAGTAGTAGTAGTAGTAGTAGTAGTAGTAGTAGTAGTAGTAGTAGTAGTAGTAGTAGTAGTAGTAGTAGTAGTAGTAGTAGTAGTAGTAGTAGTAGTAGTAGTAGTAGTAGTAGTAGTAGTAGTAGTAGTAGTAGTAGTAGTAGTAGTAGTAGTAGTAGTAGTAGTAGTAGTAGTAGTAGTAGTAGTAGTAGTAGTAGTAGTAGTAGTAGTAGTAGTAGTAGTAGTAGTAGTAGTAGTAGTAGTAGTAGTAGTAGTAGTAGTAGTAGTAGTAGTAGTAGTAGTAGTAGTAGTAGTAGTAGTAGTAGTAGTAGTAGTAGTAGTAGTAGTAGTAGTAGTAGTAGTAGTAGTAGTAGTAGTAGTAGTAGTAGTAGTAGTAGTAGTAGTAGTAGTAGTAGTAGTAGTAGTAGTAGTAGTAGTAGTAGTAGTAGTAGTAGTAGTAGTAGTAGTAGTAGTAGTAGTAGTAGTAGTAGTAGTAGTAGTAGTAGTAGTAGTAGTAGTAGTAGTAGTAGTAGTAGTAGTAGTAGTAGTAGTAGTAGTAGTAGTAGTAGTAGTAGTAGTAGTAGTAGTAGTAGTAGTAGTAGTAGTAGTAGTAGTAGTAGTAGTAGTAGTAGTAGTAGTAGTAGTAGTAGTAGTAGTAGTAGTAGTAGTAGTAGTAGTAGTAGTAGTAGTAGTAGTAGTAGTAGTAGTAGTAGTAGTAGTAGTAGTAGTAGTAGTAGTAGTAGTAGTAGTAGTAGTAGTAGTAGTAGTAGTAGTAGTAGTAGTAGTAGTAGTAGTAGTAGTAGTAGTAGTAGTAGTAGTAGTAGTAGTAGTAGTAGTAGTAGTAGTAGTAGTAGTAGTAGTAGTAGTAGTAGTAGTAGTAGTAGTAGTAGTAGTAGTAGTAGTAGTAGTAGTAGTAGTAGTAGTAGTAGTAGTAGTAGTAGTAGTAGTAGTAGTAGTAGTAGTAGTAGTAGTAGTAGTAGTAGTAGTAGTAGTAGTAGTAGTAGTAGTAGTAGTAGTAGTAGTAGTAGTAGTAGTAGTAGTAGTAGTAGTAGTAGTAGTAGTAGTAGTAGTAGTAGTAGTAGTAGTAGTAGTAGTAGTAGTAGTAGTAGTAGTAGTAGTAGTAGTAGTAGTAGTAGTAGTAGTAGTAGTAGTAGTAGTAGTAGTAGTAGTAGTAGTAGTAGTAGTAGTAGTAGTAGTAGTAGTAGTAGTAGTAGTAGTAGTAGTAGTAGTAGTAGTAGTAGTAGTAGTAGTAGTAGTAGTAGTAGTAGTAGTAGTAGTAGTAGTAGTAGTAGTAGTAGTAGTAGTAGTAGTAGTAGTAGTAGTAGTAGTAGTAGTCTCTGTCAGTCATAGTTGACTATGGATTTTTCAGCGGCTCTAGAAATGATATTTTTTTCTTTTCTTTCGTCGTGTGTTCTCTTTCTCTATGAATCTATATGCTTCTTGTTTGAGGTGAACCTTAGAGGATCAATGATAACTTTGTTTGTTGCACACACCATGCCGACCTGTGGTCGCAATAGCAGGGTCGGCGCACCATCAGCTGACCAAGACCTAGCAGTTCTACCTCCTCGTGGTCTCCCTGGTAACAGTCTGCGTCAAAACAGACTGGCTAACAGAAGCTAGGATCGCCGTGTTCCCTGTAGTGATGGCTGTTACTGATATAGAAGACCCAGTATTGCAGTACCTCTGGGCTGGACTAATAGTTTCCCAGCATAGCCTGGGATAGACGAACTCCAACTTCTCCAGTAAGAGCGGGAATGTCAAGAAAGCAATTACGACCCGCCACATTAAATGAAGCAAAATGCACTATGCCCGCATCAACTCGTGGCATTCTGTCAAATCAAAATATATTGAGGATAAGTAATGAGAGTACCTCTGAAGTAGGAGAATATTTGCCTGTATGACGTAGGAGCACACAGCTACTGATGTGAAAAATAGGAAAAACCTTACCTTCTCGGAAAACTTTGTCCCTCAGGACTTCTATAGAGTGGGTACACACAAAAGACAAAATCATCAGCATCAAGTAGTGACTGCTGGCGTAGGTGATCATGTCTCTCCACAACTTTCGATCTCGACAGTTATTTATCATTTCTGTTGTTGACCTTCTGCCAAGCCATTTTCTTAAGCTGTTTGGTAACTTTTCTCTTTGTTTTTCTCTATCTCTTCGTCCCTCAATTTTTCCAGTTGTTACAATATATTCCAATTGTTCTCTTCTCATTACATGGCCACAAAAATGATGATTGTTTCTTCCTAATATTGGATATTAAATCTTTTTAATTTGGCATCTTTCTAAACGTTTTCAGTAGTCTTGTTAGCTGTTCATGGAATTCTCAACATTCTTCTATAAAACCATATTTCTACAGCCTCCAGTGATTTTCATGTCTGTTGTCCTATTGCCCATGATTCACATCCATATGTTAAGACTGGCTCTACATAACATCTAATACTCTTTTTCTTGTTTCTATTGTCTAAAATGGATTGCACAGTATCTTTCTCAATTTTTGAAAAGCTGCTTTTGCCTGAGCCATTCTACATCTCACCTCTGTTGTACATCTACCATCTGAGGTTAACATTGTTCACAAATATTTAAATTCATCTACCTGCTTTAATATTGTTCCACATGTCTTTATTGTGCGTTGTAGTGAAGTCTTTTTCTTTCTTGCTACCATTACTTCTGTCTTTTTTACTATTAAGGCCGTCTCCTTTAGTTTGTTGCTTTCCTTCACTATAAAGTATAACATTTCTTGTAAAGACAAAATAAAAGAAATCAAAATTGGTACCAGAGATATTCTCTGTAGAAGGAAAGATACCGAGGAAGAAAACTGGTCATCTGGCCTAATGAAGCTGAGAATAAAGTCATTAACACTTCATTATCCAACGTCATTTGCTAAGGGACTAACTTTTAGATAAATAACGGTTACCAGGAAACCGTGGATTTATAGACGAATAGTTAGAATTGGATGGAAAGAAAAGAAAGCAAATGATGAAGTCTTAAAACAACTAAAAATGAAAAGAGAACTATCTCTATCTATCGCCCTTTCGAGCCGAAGACGGCACATAGGGCAGAGCCACAATCTCAAAAAACAGAAACCTTGCGTGCCAAAATGGCACATACTGCAGAGATCACTGCTTCTAAAATCTATGGCTTGTTTTCATAACAATACTTTTTACAATGACAGCATGTCAAGCCATCGATCAATCTCCTTAGTCGCCTCTTACGACATGCCTGGTAGGTCACAGTGTCACTATTCTTTACTTCATCATAATGAGGCCCCGGTAACACACGGGAAAAGAGAACTGCTAAATACAATTTAAACAATTTAAAAGTGCGATTTTTTGGGACATGTTGAAAGACACAGCAGCCTAATAAAAGTAACCCATGGAAGGAAAATGCAAGATAAAAGACGCAGAGCTATGGACGAGTAACATAAAAAGATGGACAAGTCAGCCTATGACAACCTGCAGCATCAAAGCAAGAGACAGAGCAGAATGGCGCTTCATGTTAGCCAACCTTCGATGTGGAGACGGCACTCGATGAATGGATGCACCAGCAAACGTAAATATACATTTACAAGCAGACACAACAACAGAGAAAGAAAACAATAAACTGTTTAAAAATATGGATTAGCGAAATATCAAGGCAGCAGAAATTGTGTAATATCTGTCAAATCGACTTCCGTTTCCAAGATGGCGGAATTGAGTCGCATTCTCTCTATCGCTGCAGAAATTCCGTTGGATTCTTATCAACTTCGGGTTTCCGTTCCAATTTTCTGCATTCCAGTCGAAATGATGTTCTACTTGTTATATCTGCGCCATTGAATTGGCGTTGCACGCACAGCAATGCTCCGTTTTGACAATTCAAGTATTGTGAATGCGCCTATTCCAACGTCTAATGTTGATCTGCGTTTTACGTCACACAAAGTGCTGTTCAGTGACCGCTTGATGGAGATGTTTACCGCAAGTTATTTACAAGTTACAACGCATTAATGTGGTGTGCTAAATCAAGTCTGTCAAGTCAGCGTCTTTGGGAAGTTTGTACCATGTTTCGTTCGTTGTAGACTGCATTCAGTAGAGTAATCATGAATACATGGGCGCAGACATATTGTGCGTGCTACGTCATCATAATGGATCTTCGTGTGTCCCAAGACCGACCATGCGCTAATCTTGCGATCTTGCGTTTGGTGTGCATCGGGGATAATCTGACGACGAACTGTGTTTTGTATGTTCGGAGTTGGAGTCAAACACGATGTCCTGACATCATCAAGCGCCATACATTTACTATGACGATCATCATTTTCAGGAGGACGTGATCTTCCGGGCAATGTGATGGATAGGCGGCAGGAACCATTGAAGGCTATGTCTGCAAAGTGTTCCTTGTTGCAGTTTCCTCATGTTTCAAGTCTGGCTTGTTGCAGGAGCTACTGAGTTAAGTGCTCTGTGCACACCGTGAGCTGTGTGTCTCATCCATTTTGATCATGTGTCGATACTCCAATTTTGTACGATGAATGATGATATCGTATGACAGGGAACAGTTGGCTGTGTTCACTTTCTGTGCGTTTCGCCTTATGTCTTTTGGCGTGTGCTGAGACTGCTATGATGGGGACTACAGTTACCTTTCTTTGTTTGGAAGATGAGTCCAATTCGGATTGATTCGGATGATTCCACTGGCACGGGCGGTTGAGCAATTATGGATTTTAATTCGCTTGCAGTGATACCGAGGCCTTCCATAACCAATAACCAATAACCAATCTGTCAAATCACCGAGTTCTTGCTGGCACACTTCGCTTTGACTTGTTGCTGTGTGACAACACAAGAGACCACAACAACCGCGGACTGACAGATTTATTACCAGATAACACAAGTTAATAGAAATCCCCTATATTCAAGTTCATACGCACGTTGAACGAATGCTGCGATCAAAGAAGGCGTTATTTGATCGCAATCATTGTCTAGATTTACGACTTTCCCCCTCAATTTAAAATGCGCTATGTATAATTTATATCCCAACGGAACACTCAAAATGGCGAGACTTTGGTTGTTACCCCCAGAAGGCAACAAGAGGTGCACAAGCCATTGGTTGTTTTGTCTGTTTTTTGACCAATGAAAAAATAAGAAGAGTTCATTTGTAACTTATGTTGATTGTAATATAACATTATGATTCATCTCTCTCTCTCTCTCTCTCTCTCTCTCCCTCTTCCCCCTCTCTCTCTCTCTCTCTCTGTCTCTCTCTCTGTCTCTCTCTCTGTCTCTGTCTCTCTCTGTCTCTCTCTGTCTCTCTCTCTCTGTCTCTGTCTCTCTCTCTGTCTCTCTCTCTCTCTCTGTCTCTGTCTCTCTCTCTCTGTCTCTCTCTGTCTCTGTCTCTCTGTCTCTCTCTCTGTCTCTGTCTCTCTCTCTGTCTCTGTCTCTCTCTCTCTGTCTCTCTCTGTCTCTGTCTCTCTGTCTCTCTCTCTGTCTCTGTCTCTCTCTCTGTCTCTCTCTCTCTCTCTGTCTCTGTCTCTCTCTCTCTGTCTCTCTCTGTCTCTGTCTCTCTGTCTCTCTCTCTGTCTCTGTCTCTCTCTCTGTCTCTCTCTCTGTCTCTCTCTCTGTCTCTGTCTCTCTCTGTATCTCTCTCTGTCTCTGTCTCTCTGTCTCTGTCTCTGTCTCTCTCTCTGTCTCTGTCTCTCTCTCTGTCTCTGTCTCTCTCTCTGTCTCTCTCTCTGTCTCTCTCTCTGTCTCTCTCTCTCTCTGTCTCTCTCTCTCTCTCTCTCTCTCTGCAATCAAGCCTCAGAGTAGTATTCCAGACTCTCTCATGAAGCCAGCTGTCTGTTTAAGCGATTCGATTGCCCCATATAGTTTCTCTTCCAGGGAGGTGGGTGTGGACCACATTGCTCTTCTCAGGTCTGTGTACTGGAGGCAATCCTGTAGAACATGTTTTGTAGACATATTGTCCAGTGTACAGTGGCATAGGCTGGTTGTACCTATTTTGAATTTGGTGAACATGTGATTTCTCATTCTGTTGTGGCCAGTGCGTAGGCGAAGTATGATGACTTGATCCCTCCTTGATAGTTGGTGGTATCCGTCACTCTCGTTATGCTTTGGATGTTCTCGTTTCCATTTTTTCATGGAACTGACCTTTGAGGATGGATTTGGCTTCACCATAACTGAGCGGATGGTTCTCTTGTGGTAATCTCCCTCCCTCTTTAGCTAATTTGTCTGCGCGTTCGTTCCCGTGTATGTTACAGTGTGATGGTATCCACTGAATGACTACTCTCTGGAAGTTATTGTAAAGTTGGTCCAGGGTTGTTCTCAAGTCATCTAGTTCATTGTTCTTGTGGATTTTTAGAGCTGCTAGTACTGACAGTGCATCAGTCAGAATCACCAATTTATTGTGCATGTTATTTTTGTGTTGAGTAGCCAGTGTTGCAGCATCTCTGATGGCCTCAGTTTCTGCTTTAAAGTTGTTTGAGAATTTCCCAGTAGCTTTGACTTGGTGATCTCGTCCTGGTTATTCAGCGTCAAGAACACACCTCCCCCTCCATTTTTTTGTGGTATTTGTAGCAGAGCCATCTGTGTATATGTGGGATCAAGAGTAGGTATCGTGTATGTGTTTTTCTGCTACGTGTTTTCTCCTCATGGGAAACATAAAATACCAGAACTTAATGAAAATATAACAGGAATCATGAAAAAAAGGCACCCAATCAGACATAGAAAGAAAACACGTAGCAGAAAGACACATTATCCCAACCGACGGCCGGCTTCCGGGTTCACCCAGTCTTTAATGGGTACCGGATTTTTTTTATGGGAAAGTAAAGCGTCACGGGCGTAATACGAATCATATTACCTCAAAAATGATGTGCCGAAGGTCTGTAAAATGTATGATCATTAACACCATATTCCCTATACGCCACTTGACGTGACGGGGGCTCTTTACTTTTTTGTTGTTTATATATGTAAATATGTGCATACTGGTTCCGACATTAAAAAAAAAAATTAAATATATTCATCATCATCATGTGCCATACCATTTGGAGAGACGATTATATCTTTCCACAATCTTCTATCCACAGAGCATCGTATCAATTCTGTTGTTGACTGTTTTCAATGCCATAATACCAAGCTCACTAGTATCTTCTCTCTTTGTCGTCCGTGATCTCTCTTTCCTTTTATTTTGCCAACTGTAACCAAGTATTCCAAATTTCCTCTTCTCATGATGTACCAGAAAAATGTTAAAACTGTGTCACTCACATATCGCAAATTATTTATGCCAATCGTTTGAGACCACGAAAACGGAGTTTTACAGAAGAATGTTGAGAATACCATGGGCAGCTAACCACAATAATGTGGAAGTTACAAAAGAAACAAAAGCAAAATGAATGATAAAATCAAACATCAAAAGAAACAAACATATCGATAGAATGAGAAGGGAACAAATGAAATGTGACAACTGGAAGAATTGAGCGATGAAAAAACGAAGGGAAGCAGAGAGAAAGAATATACAAGAAAGTTGAAGGGAATTGTTTGGAAAGAAGTCAACAACATAATTGATAATCTGTAGAGATTGTTATTGTTGTTGACGTAATGCCACGAGTTGATGCGGGCAGGGTGCCCCTTTAATCATTCATGTAGTAGAAAAGTCAAGAGCCCCCGTCACGCCAAGTGGCGTATAGGGAATATGGTGTTAGTGACCTGTCACGCCAAGTGGCATATAGGGAATATGGTGTTAGTGACCATACATTTTACAGATCTTCAGCACATGAATCATTATGGCGGGTCGTAATTGCTTTCTTGACAGTACCGGCCTTTACTGGAGAAATTGGAGTTCGTCTAGTTCCAGACTATGCTGAGAAACTACTAGTCAAGCCTAGAGGTACACCAATACTAGGACTTCTATTTCAGTGTAACCTTGTTATCTCTTCAATGTTATTGTATATCTTGACAATCTAGTCAGTGCGTTCTTTCTGGTATTTTCCTCTTCTAGTGTGTTGTCTTAGAGGTCTCGAGGTGCTAGCTGATCACAAGGTTTCATTTCTCCTCCTGCCTTAATGATAAGGCCCCGATCACGTTTCGTGACTCGCAGGGCACGCACTGTCAATCTCGGCAGGGAGGGTATGCGAATATCATCACGTCTTTAAATGTTTATTGAGTCTTAAATATGGACTTTGTGACCAAATCTTGATATGAGTGAGTGAGTGAATCTTTAATCTTTCAAATGTCAACAGTTTATCAAATCACCGACAAAAAAACACTCGTCTATGAATTCATTGAAACAATCCCATGAATCACGATCATATCACAGTGAAGGATCTCTGGCAGAACGAGTCGTCCATGCAAAACTCGTTCAAGGAGATCACTGATCTACTGCCCCTTCCCCTGTTCATCCCTGGCCCAGCTGTCTCCACTCTCAACTCACCCTCTCCTTGTCAAATTTCTAACTGCCCTCTCAAAAAACCTCATCGTATTTTCACGTCACTTTTCACTCTCTGCGCACTGCACTACTTATTGTGGCGCGCATTAATTCCGTCTTCAATTTCGTCTCCTGATCCTTTAGTGCGCAATTCGCGTCTACATCAGTAGGAGCCACCAATACAGGGAACACGGCGATCCTAGCTATGTTAGATAGGATCCAGTAGTGGGGTGTGGTATACACTCCAAGGTATGGTGACAGCTTTACAAAAAAGGAACACAACAAAATACTGGCGTTTCGGCCTGCGGCCTTCTTCAGAAGATGGGGACAACGACAACAAACGGTAAGGCACAAATATCTATAGCTTCTATTAGCCAGCCTGTTTCGATGCAGGCTCAATACTAGGTCTTCTATATCAGTAAAAGCCACCACTACAAAACATAGCGACCCTAGCTTCTGTTAGCCAGCCTCTATTGACGAGGGGTGTTACCGGAGGAGACCGACGAGGAGGTAGAACTGCAAGGTCTTGGTCAGCTGAAGGTCCGCCGATATTGCGATTGCCCTCTCAGGTCACAGGAGTATAAGCTTTCCCAGATGTAGAGATAGAATGTTGTAGAAGGGCATGATCACCTGCGCCAGCAGGGTTAATACTTGATGATGATAATAAATATTCATTATCAACACAAACAAAACAGAAGTCATGAATGTCGCAAAGAGAAAAACAAAACATCAACATAACTAGAAACGGCAGACCATTAAAACATAATCATCGAGTGCCGTCTCCGCAACAAAGGTTGGCTACCATGGAGCGCCATTCTGCGCTGTCTCTTGCTTTGATGGTGCAGGTTGTCATAGACTGACTTGTCCATCTTTTGATGTTACTCGTCCATGTTAGTCTTGGTCTGCCTCTACCTCTATTACCTTGTACTTTCCCCTCCAGGATTACTTTTAGTAGGCTGTTGTGTCTTTTAACATGGCCCAACAATCTCATTTGTCTTGTTTGAATTCTGCTTAGTAGTTCTCTATTAATTTTTACATGTTTATTTTAAAAATAACCTCTACTGAGATGAAATGTGTTAGACAAATGACAGGATACAGCCCATGAGAGATAAGATCTGAAATGAAGAACTGAGAAAAGAGCTAGGAATAACCCCGCCATAGAATATATAAAGAAATAACAGATAAAATGGTTCGGCCACGTGAAAGGCAGAAAGATCAAAACAACATAAGTTTACCAGTTTTAACATTTTCCATCACTGGTTATAGTATGTCCAAGGTAGTTATGATTATATGGTTATGGAAGGCCCCGGTATCGCTGCAAAAGTTTTAAAATCCATAATTGCTTAACCGCCCGTGCCAGTGGAATCATCCGAATTAACATCTCATGTCATTGAAGTATCCAAACATCGAAGGGCAGTTGCAGTCTCCATCATAGCAGCTACAGCACACTTTATAAGACACAAGGCTAAGCCGCTGAATTATCTTTCTTCATACGATATCATCATTCATCGTAAACAATATGAATATTGAAACACCATTCGGATGTAAAACACAGCTCATGGTGTGCACAGAGCACTTAACTCAGTAGCTCCTGCAACAAGCCTGACTTGGAATATGCGGAAACTGCAACAAGGAACACTTTTCAGACACAGCAATTAAAAGTTCCTGCCGCCTAACCGTCATATTGACCGGTTTTCCAATGATGACGTATGTTGCAATCTCGTCAGGCAGAATAGTCAAGGAAGACAGTGGTGCATACGTCATGACCACGAGTAGCATGACAATGGAGGTGATGGCAGTGACCAAGGCATTCAAATGGTTAGAGTCACAAGACTACATCCACGCATGTATACTGAGTGATTCGATGAGCATGATAAGAAAAGTGGAGGCGGGCTTTGTACACATGCAATGGGTAGAGTCGTTGCAGAAATCCAAAATACGTAAGGTCACCTTTGTCTATGTCCCTGGACATGCGGAAGTACGGGTAAATGAAAGAGCGGACAGGTTGGCTAGCTGCGCTGTCGTTGAGGACGGGCAACCAATGGATCGGGCGGACATCATCAATGCCCTCCGAGATGTGAGAAGAGCGGTTTCTGCCGCCTATCCGCCATATTGACCGGAAGTCCTGTCAGTTTAAGGTTTCCCAACCAAGGGGACACACAACGACAATTGAGTATGACAAATGGACATAATAAACTAAAGGAACACACAATCTTTCAGAATCTTATCTTGGAAAGGAAAATGTGTATCATCAAAACAAAAGAGAAAAGGACAGGGGACCTATTGCAGTGTGTATCATCAAAACAAAAGAGAAACGGACAGGGGACCTATTGCAGTGTGTATCATCAAAACAAAGAGAAACGGACAGGGGACCTATTGCAGTGTGTATCATCAAAACAAAAGACAAACGGACAGGGGAACCTATTGCAGTGTGTATCATCAAAACAAAAGAGAAACGGACAGGGGACCTATTGTAGTGTGTATCATCAAACAAAAGAGAAACGGACAGGGGACCTATTGTAATGTGTATCATCAAAACAAAAGAGAAACGGACAGGGGACCTATTGTAGTGTGTATCATCAAAACAAAAGAGAAATGGACAGGGGACCTATTGTAGTGTGTATCATCAAAACAAAAGAGAAACGGACAGGGGACCTATTGCAGTGTGTATCATCAAAACAAAAGACAAACGGACAGGGGACCTATTGCAGTGTGTATCATCAAAACAAAAGAGAAACGGACAGGGGACCTATTGTAGTGTGTATCATCAAAACAAAAGAGAAACGGACAGGGGACCTATTGCAGTGTGTATCATCAAAACAAAAGACAAACGGACAGGGGAACCTATTGCAGTGTGTATCATCAAAACAAGAGACAAACGGACAGGGGAACCTATTGCAGTGTGTATCATCAAAACAAGAGACAAGCGGACAGGGGAACCTATTGCAGTGTGTATCATCAAAACAAGAGACAAACGGACAGGGAACCTTTTGCAGTGTGTATCATCAAAACAAGAGACAAACGGACAGGGGAACCTATTGCAGTGTGTATCATCAAAACAAGAGACAAACGGACAGGGGAACCTATTGCAGTGTGTATCATCAAAACAAGAGACAAACGGACAGGGGAACCTATTGCAGTGTGTATCATCAAAACAAAAGACAAACGGACAGGAGAACCTATTGCAGTGTGTATCATCACAACAAGCGGTAAAGGTAAAGGTAAAGTACAAGACTTGAACCGGCGTCTTTGCACGCGAGTTGCCACCCATATGTGTTCGAATCAAGAGGCAAACTGACAGGGAACCTATGGAAGTGTATATCCTCAAGACAAGAGACAGACAAACAAGGGAACCTATTGTAGTGTGTATCATCCAGACAAGAGACAGACAAACAAGGGAACCTATTGTAGTGTGTATCATCCAGACAAGAGACAGACGGACAAGTGAACCTTTGGTGTATATATATTTTCAAGACAAGAGACAGACACATAAGGGAACCTACAGTAGTTTGTATCATCAAGAGAAGAGATAAACGGACAAGGAAACCTTCGGTAGTATATATCATCCAGACAAGAGATAGACAAACAAGGGAACCTACGGTAGTATATGTCATCCAGACAAGAGACAGACGGACAAGGGAACCTACGGTAGTATATGTCATCCAGACAAGAGACAGACGGACAAGGGAACCTACGGTAGTATATATCATCCAGACAAGAGATAGACAAACAAGGGAACCTACGGTAGTATATATCATCCAGACAAGAGATAGACAAACAAGGGAACCTACGGTAGTATATATCATCCAGACAAGAGATAGACAAACAAGGGAACCTACGGTAGTATATATCATCCAGACAAGAGATAGACAAACAAGGGAACCTACGGTAGTATATATCATCCAGACAAGAGATAGACAAACAAGGGAACCTACGGTAGTATATGTCATCCAGACAAGAGATAGACAAACAAGGGAACCTACGGTAGTATATGTCATCCAGACAAGAGACAGACAAACAAGGGAACCTATTGTAGTGTGTATCATCCAGACAAGAGACAGACGGACAAGGGAACCTACAGTAGTTTGTATCATCAAGAGAAGAGACAAGCGGACAAGGAAACCTACAGTAGTGTGTATGATCCAAACAAGAGACAGATGGACAGGGGAACCTATGGTAGTGTATATCATCAAGACAAGAAACAGACAAACAAGGGAACCTGTGGCAGTCTATATCAGTAAGACAAGAGACAGATGGAAATGGGGTTTCCTGGAAGGAAATTCGATAATGAGACGGCATAAGACAAACCGCTGGACGATCTAGAATGTTCTCGTCAGCTACAGTTACATGTTTGTTGTATGTTTGTTGTATGTTTGTTGTATGTTTGTTGTATGTTTGCTGTATTGTCTCGAGGTACTGAATTTTGCTTGAATATCACTTATTCTTATTTTTAACCACCGGCAGCCATGTACTCAGGTGTCCCTCACCATACATGCAGATATTCTCTGACTTCAGATGTACTCTCACTTTTTAATCGACGTTTTTTTCCGAAATATTTTTTTCTACCAAATTTGAACTGGAAGTGACTATTTATGGCTACCCTTCTTGATTACCAACTGTAACAGATCTTCAACGTGCGCAGAGTGAGCTTGGGGCCTTCTCTTTTTTGCCGTTATCCGAGAGGGTTAGGCAACGAATCTCACTCTGCAAGGAAGGGTAGAGCCACAGAATTAAAAAAAAGACCACGGATTGGAGCGAGAACAATTTGCACCTTCTATTGTAGGATTCATGATCGGACAATAGGACAACAGACAAGAAAATCACTGGAGGCTGTAGAAATGTGGTTTTAAATGTTGAGAATACCATGGACAGCAAAGAATAGTTATGTAAATGTTCTGAAGAGGTCAAAGCAAAAGAGAGCTAATTTCCAATATTAGGAAGAGACAACCATCATTTTTTTAGCCATGCAATGAGAAGAGAAAATACCAGACAGCTTAAGAGAATGGCTTGGCAGAAGGTCAACAACAGAAATTATAAATAACTGTCGAGATCGAAAGTTGTGGAGAGACATGATCACCTACGCCAGCAGGCCCGGGACTAGATGATGATGATTGTCGGATTCGAACTTACAGCCTATTTGATCAGAGGTTGCCGTCCTATCTCTAAACCAGCCAGCCCCGTTTTCTTTTATTTTCTCTTCATTTTCCTCTCAAGTCGAAGACGGCACGTAGGGCAGAAGTCAAAATTCTTCAATATTGACAATTTGCTGCTAGTTCTTGTAGGTAGTCATTGCAGAAGTCAAAATTCTTCAATATTGACAATTTGCTGCTAGTTCTTGTAGGTGTTCATTGCAGAAGTCAAAATTCTTCAATATTGACAATTTGCTGCTAGTTCTTGTAGGTAGTCATTGCAGAAGTCAAAATTCTTCAATATTGACAATTTGCTGCTAGTTCTTGTAGGTAGTCATTGCAGAAGTCAAAATTCTTCAATATTGACAATTGCTGCTAGTTCTTGTAGGTGTTCATTGCAGAAGTCAAAATTCTTCAATATTGACAATTTGCTGCTAGTTCTTGTAGGTAGTCATTGCAGAAGTCAAAATTCTTCAATATTGACAATTTGCTGCTAGTTCTTGTAGGTAGTCATTGCAGAAGTCAAAATTCTTCAATATTGACAATTTGCTGCTAGTTCTTGTAGGTAGTCATTGCAGAGGTCAAAATTCTTCAATATTGACAATTTGCTGCTAGTTCTTGTAGGTAGTCATTGCAGAAGTCAAAATTCTTCAATATTGACAATTTGCTGCTAGTTCTTGTAGGTAGTCATTGCAGAAGTCAAAATTCTTCATATTGACAATTTGCTGCTAGTTCTTGTAGGTAGTCATTGCAGAAGTCAAAATTCTTCAATATGGACAATTTGCTGCTAGTTCTTGTAGGTAGTCATTGCAGAGGTCAAAATTCTTCAATATTGACAATTTGCTGCTAGTTCTTGTAGGTAGTCATTGCAGAAGTCAAAATTCTTCAATATTGACAATTTGCTGCTAGTTCTTGTAGGTAGTCATTGCAGAAGTCAAAATTCTTCAATATTGACAATTTGCTGCTAGTTCTTGTAGGTAGTCATTGCAGAGGTCAAAATTCTTCAATATTGACAATTTGCTGCTAGTTCTTGTAGGTAGTCATTGCAGAGGTCAAAATTCTTCAATATTGACAATTTGCTGCTAGTTCTTGTAGGTAGTCATTGCAGAAGTCAAAATTCTTCAATATTGACAATTTGCTGCTAGTTCTTGTAGGTAGTCATTGCAGAAGTCAAAATTCTTCAATATTGACAATTTGCTGCAAGTTCTTGTAGGTAGTCATTGCAGAGGTCAAAATTCTTCAATATTGACAATTTGCTGCTAGTTCTTGTAGGTAGTCATTGCAGAAGTCAAAATTCTTCAATATTGACAATTTGCAGCTAGTTCTTGTAGGTAGTCATTGCAGAAGTCAAAATTCTTCAATATGGACAATTTGCTGCTAGTTCTTGTAGGTAGTCATTGCAGAGGTCAAAATTCTTCATATTGACAATTTGCTGCTAGTTCTTGTAGGTAGTCATTGCAGAAGTCAAAATTCTTCAATATTGACAATTTGCTGCTAGTTCTTGTAGGTAGTCATTGCAGAAGTCAAAATTCTTCAATATTGACAATTTGCTGCTAGTTCTTGTAGGTAGTCATTGCAGAAGTCAAAATTCTTCAATATTGACAATTTGCTGCTAGTTATTGTAGGTAGTCATTGCAGAGGTCAAATTCTTCAATATTGACAATTTGCTGCTAGTTCTTGTAGGTAGTCATTGCAGAAGTCAAAATTCTTCAATATTGACAATTTGCTGCTAGTTTTGTAGGTAGTCATTGCAGAAGTCAAATTCTTCAATATTGACAATTTGCTGCTAGTTCTTGTAGGTAGTCATTGCAGAAGTCAAAGTCTTCATATTGACAATTTGCTGCTAGTTGTTGTAGGTAGTCATTGCAGAAGTCAAAATTCTTCAATATTGACAATTTGCTGCTAGTTCTTGTAGGTAGTCATTGCAGAAGTCAAAATTCTTCAATATTGACAATTTGCTGCTAGTTCTTGTAGGTAGTCATTGCAGAGGTCAAAATTCTTCAATATTGACAATTTGCTGCTAGTTCTTGTAGGTAGTCATTGCAGAAGTCAAAATTCTTCAGGATTGACAATTTGCTGCTAGTTCTTGTAGGTAGTCATTGCAGAGGTCAAAATTCTTCAGGATTGACAATTTGCTGCTAGTTCTTGTAGGTAGTCATTGCAGAAGTCAAATTCTCCAGGATTGACAATTTGCTGCTAGTTCTTGTAGGTAGTCATTGCAGAAGTCAAAATTCTTCAGGATTGACAATTTGCTGCTAGTTCTTGTAGGTAGTCATTGCAGAGGTCAAAATTCTTCAGGATTGACAATTTGCTGCTAGTTCTTGTAGGTAGTCATTGCAGAGGTCAAAATTCTTCAGGATTGACAATTTGCTGCTAGTTCTTGTAGGTAGTCATTGCAGAGGTCAAAATTCTTCAGGATTGACAATTTGCTGCTAATTCTTGTAGGTAGTCATTGCAGAAGTCAAAATTCTTCAGGATTGACAATTTGCTGCTAGTTCTTGTAGGTAGTCATTGCAGAGGTCAAAATTCTTCAGGATTGACAATTTGCTGCTAGTTCTTGTAGGTAGTCATTGCGGAGGTCAAAATTCTTAAGGATTGACAATTTGCTGCTAATTCTTGTAGGTAGTCATTGCAGAAGTCAAAATTCTTCAGGATTGACAATTTGCTGCTAGTTCTTGTAGGTAGTCATTGCAGAGGTCAAAATTCTTCAGGATTGACAATTTGCTGCTAGTTCTTGTAGGTAGTCATTGCAGAGGTAAAAATTCTTCAGGATTGACAATTTGCTGCTAATTCTTGTAGGTAGTCATTGCAGAGGTCAAAATTCTTCAGGATTGACAATTTGCTGTTTATTCTTGTAGGTAATCATTGCAGAGGTCACAATTCTTCAGGATTGACAATTTGCTGTTTGTTCTTGTAGGTAGTCATTGCAGAGGTCAGAAATACGTAAGGTCACCTTTGTCTACATCCCAGAACATGCGGGAGTGCGGGGAAATGAAAGAGCGGGCAGGTTGGCTAGCTACACTGTCGTTAAGGACGGTCAACCAATAGATTGGGTGGACATCATCACTGCCCTCCGGGAAGTGTGAAGGACACAGGACTTCGACAACCATGAGTCCACGTCACTCCTTCGGATGAAAGAGATGGGAGTTAAGATGGGCACAGCCAGAAACAAGAAACTTAGTGGCCGTGTAAGAAGACTTATCAACCAACACAAAACTGGAGTCGTCAGTCGCTGGACACTGCGGGACTGCTGAGGAGGGGATCTGAGCACCTATGGACATGTTCGGAGTGCAATGATGATGACCCTCAAATAACTCAATAACGGTCTGTCTCGGCTGTTTCTTAGTACAATGGTTGAGCCTCCCTCTGTAATTGTTCTGTGCAATGTTTCTTTTGGTCTGCATTATTTTCATTTATCACGTGGATTCTATGTTAATGAGAAAACCTACAGGCTCCGTTAACAATCATTTAAATCTAAGAGTTGTGTCCCTTTATCTCAGCGCTAATGTGATCTCGAGTAGATGTAACAAATGTGACGGCAAGTCATCCAACAAGTGTATACGATCTGCTGAGAGTTGTAATATAAATTGTAGTCAAAGTTGTAGTCAAAGTTGTTGTAATCAAAGTTGTTGTAATCAAAGTTGTTGTAATCAGATTGTAGTCAAAGTTGTAGTCACAGTTGTTGTAATCAAAGTTGTTGTAATCAAAGTTGTTGTAATCAAAGTTGTTGTAATCAGATTGTAGTCAAAGTTGTAGTCAAAGTTGTAGTCAAAGTTGTTGTAATCAAAGTTGTTGTAATCAGATTTATAGTCAAAGTTGTTGTAATCAAAGTTGTAGTCAAAGTTGTAGTCAAAGTTGTTCTAATGAAAGTTGTAGTCAATGTTGTAGTTATAGTTGTTGTAGTCAAAATTATAGTCAAAGTTGTGGTTAAAGTGGTTGTCAAAGTTGTAGTCAAAATTGTTGTTGTCAAAGTTGTTGTAGTCAAAGTTGTAGTGAAAGTTGTTGTAGTTAAAGTTGTGGTCAAAATTGTTGTTGTCAAAGTTGTGGTCAAAGTTGTTATATAAAGATTGTAATCAAAGTTGTAATGACAGTTGTAGTCAAAGTTATTGTAGTCGAAGTTGTAATGACAGTTGTAGTCAAAGTTATTGTAGTCGAAGTTGTAATGACAGTTGTAGTCAAAGTTATTGTAGTCGAAGTTGTAGTCAAAGTTGTAGTCAAAGTTATAATCACATTGTAGTCAAAGTTATAATCACAGTTGTAGTCAAAGTTATAATCACAGTTGTAGTCAAAGTTATAATCACAGTTGAAGTCAAAGTTATAATCAAGTTGTAGTCAAAGTTATAATCACAGTTGTAGTCAAAGTTATAATCACAGTTGAAGTCAAAAGTTATAATCAAAGTGTAGTCAAATAATCACAGTTGTAGTCAAAGTCACAGTTGAAGTCAAAGTTATAATCACAGTTGAAGTCAAAGTATAATCACAGTTGAAGTCAAAGTTATAATCACAGTTGAAGTCAAAGTTATAATCACAGTTGAAGTCAAAGTTATAATCACAGTTGAAGTCAAAGTTATAATCACAGTTGAAGTCAAAGTTATAATCACAGTTGTAGTCAAAGTTGTTGTAGTCAAAGTTATAATCACAGTTGAAGTCAAAGTTATAATCACAGTTGTAGTCAAAGTTGAAGTCAAAGTTATAATCACAGTTGAAGTCAAAGTTGATGTAGTCAAAGTTGAAGTCAAAGTTATAATCACAGTTGAAGTCAAAGTTGATGTAGTCAAAGTTATAACTAAAGTTGTAATCAAAGCTATTTGTTGACGTAATGTTCAGGAAACCTCGCGTGGTAAATAAATCTGCTCTGTTGCAACAGAACCGGCAATTCATGTTCGAATTTCAAGTCCAATAAAAAAATCTTAAATTCAAAACTAAAACAGCAAATGATAAAAGCACTTTTGACATTAAAAATATCCTAATGACAGGGAACACGACATAGCACGATTAAAAGTTTCTGTAATGTTGAGAGAGAGAGAGAAGAAAAATATCATATTAATTATTCCTTCACAGCCAAAAATAGAATATTTTATGGGAATGTTCGTGGGCTATTTATAGAAATGTTTGAGGATAGAAAGGGAAAACCCGCCAAAACTATTTTAAAACAAACGCGACATTTTCTGCAGAAGCAGTTGTGGATAGATTTACGTCAGCCGTGTATGGCACGCATGGCTGATAACGGCAGGCTAGTTGGGGGGCGTATCCGTGGTTTCTCTTTATGCGATCAAGCCAACGTAAAGCAGGACATTGATAGTTATGGACTTCCGTTTCCAACATGGTGGAATGTGTTCACGTTCTCAGGACCGCTGCAGAAATTGCATTTGTTGACTGGTTAGTTTCGGCTCTTCAATGCAATTTTCTGCGTTAAAGTCAATCTGATGATCCACTTAACAAATGTCGCCGATGATGCTGAGTCGTACACACCTCAGTGCTCCTCTTTGTCAAGTCCAAGTTTGTGAATGCGACTTCCCCTGTGTAGAGTTGTTATTCGGAGTGCTGTTCCAAAGCCATCGTTGGAATTGTTTGACGCCATGTATTTACATGTTTCAACTCATTAATATGGACTGCTCTGCCAAGTCAATCGCAATTTTCACTTTAGAGATTGTGCATCATCTTGTCGTGCGTTGTTGGCTGTATTTATTAGAGTAATTTGGATTTTATGGGCGTAGCCATTGTTGTGTGTGCAACGTCATCACAATGGCTGATTGTATATCCATAAAACGGCCGTACGCTAATGGTGAAAGGCGGAATGGAGATTCGCATATAACTTTGCAGCACCGGGGTGACTCCCGTTGGTTCATGTTAGGAGGGTTCATAATTTCATAAATTCACATTGCAGGGAGATCTTACAGTCTGTTGTTTGATGTGCGACGGGGATAGTCCGATGACTAACTGTGTTTCATATGTGCGGATTTGGAGTCAGGGTGATGTCCTAGCATCATCAAGCGCTATATATATATATATATATATATATATATATATATATATATATATATATATATATATATATTTTTTTTTTTTTTTTTTTTTTTTAATATGACGATCATTATTTTCAGGAGGACGTGAACTTCCGGTCATTATGGTGAATAGGCGGCAGGAACCATTAAAGGCTATGTCTGAAAAGTGTTTCTTGTTGCAGTTTCCTCATATTCCAAGTCCGGCTTTTTGCAGGAGCTACTGAGTTAAGTGCTCTGTGCACATCGTGAGCTGTGTGTTTCATCTGCTTTGATCGTGTTTCGATATTCCGATTGTTTACGATGAATGATAATATCGTGTGATGGAGAAACAGTTGGCTGTGTTCACTTTCTGTGCGGTTTCGCCTTATGTCTTTTTGGCGTGTGCTGAGACTGCTATGATGGGGACTACAGCTACCTTTCTTTATTTGGGAGATGAAATAGTAATTCGGATGATTCCACTGGCACGGGCAGTTGAGCAATTATGGATTTTAAATTCGTTTGCAGTGATACCGAGGCCTTCCATAACCATAACCATAACCATGTAGGATAGTTTAAGATGGCTACTTGAGTAGTTATGTGTAGCACATGTAACAACACATAATGTAATGATTTAGATATCTGCACAGATTGAAACATAACCAACTTGCAGCTGGAGCAGATTGCATGAAACGATTGGACTGTTGACTATAGGGAAATCCTCAAAGAAATGGATAGATCACCATCATCATGTGCCATACCGGTTGGCGATCATGTCCTTCCACAATTTTCTATAAACAGTGCGTCTTATCAGTTCTGTTGTTGACTGTTTTCCATGCCATGTTATTACTCTATCCAGTATCTTCTCTCTTTGTCGTCCGCGATCTCTCTTTCCTTTTATTTTGCCAGTTGTAACCAAGTATTCCAACTTTTCTCTTCTCATGATGTGCCCAAAAAATGTTGATTGCTTCTTTCTGATGTTTTTTAGGCGCTCCCTTTTTGTGTTGGCCTTTTTGAAAATTTCCTCATTGGTCTTTTTAGCTGTCCATGGAACTTTCAACATTCTACTGAGAAATGCCAACTCTGTTTCATCTGCTTGTCTACTATCCATGATTCGCATCCATAGGTCAGATTATTGATTATTGGTTATTGGTTATGGAAGGCCTCGGTATCACAGCAAACGACCATAGGTCAGAATTGGCTGTATATACCACCAGTGAACTTTATTTCGCATTTATATTGACATAGATTTGTTGCATAAGATATTTTTCATTTTCTGAAATGCTATTTGGCCTGAGCTATTCTGCTTTTATTTCTGTGGTGCATCTCCCATCTGATGTTATTATCGTGCCCAAGTATTTGACGTGTTGCACTTGTTTCAGATGTGTCCTGTTTATTTTTATGTCGTATGTTGCTCATGGTTCTTTCTAAGATATATCCATTACTTCTCTTGTATAACTATTTAGGCTGAGACCTTTCTTGTTGCTTTTTTTTACTATTATCTCTATCATTTTTTGTAGTTCGTTTTCCGTATCTGATATAAAAGACTGTGTCATTCGTGTATCACAGATTGTTTATGTTGTGACCGTTGACTTCAATTCTTTTTTTGTCTATTCCTTTTTCATTACATGGCCAAAAAATGATGATTTCTTCCTACAGATGTTTGATATCAATTTTCTCTTTTTTTCGTTTGAGTTTATTCTGAAACCTCCTCGTTATTCTTCACATCTATCTACGGTATTCCAAACTTCCTCTGGAATTGTATGACCTCTACAGACTGTTACATAAGTTGCCCATTGTCCATGATTCATACCTAAATGAAATTTAAATATCTTGGATCCACAGTTACGCAAACCATCTCCACAATTACGCAAACCATCTCCACATTTACGCAAACCATCTCCACATTTACGCAAACCATCTCCACATTTACGCAAACCATCTCCACATTTACGCAAACCATCTTTCTTAATGAAGAAATAGACAGTCGAATTGGTAAGGCAGCTATGACCTTCGGCAAACTCACAGAAAGGGCCTGGAACAACACGAAACTAACACTAAAGACTAAACTCTGTGTGCTTAGCACACTACTATATGGATCTGAAACCTGGACAATATACTCAAACCAGGAAAAAAGACTAAATGTCTTCCACATGCGATGTCTCCGCAAAATAATGCACATCAAATGGCAGGACAAAATAACCAACTTAACTGTCCTGCAACGTGCTAAGACACCAACAATCATGTCGATGCTCATAAGTCGAAGGCTAAGATGGCTGGGGCATGTCCAACGAATGGAAGAAAAGCGCATCCCCAAGCAAATACCATATGGTGAACTAACACACAGAAAAAGACAAATCGGCAGACCTAAACTACGATATAGAGATATCTGTAAATCATCTCTGAATGACTTCTCCATATGCGAAAATGACTGGGAACATCTGGCAAGTAATCGCACATCATGGAGAACTTGTATAAGGAACGGTATAACATCATTTGAGACTGTGCTAAGGAAAAACTTAGAAGAGAAAAGACTCATGAAAAAGGATGGAAAACCCTGTGGATCCGTGGGCCTGACTTGTTCATTATGTGACGCGTGTGTTTGTCAAACATTGGTAGAATTAGCCGTGAGAGAAACTGTTTGACAAAAAAAAAACCCTCAAAAAAATACACAATAGCCTCCACTAGACCGTCTGACAAGACGAAAAGGGCCATATACATATACATACCTAAATGATTTGATTGGCTCCATGAAGAAGTAAAGAATTTCCCTGTTATATTTCAATTGTCAGCGATAATTGACGTAATATCTTTCTGGTTCTTTTTTTCTTTTATTTTACTGAAGGAGTCACTTTGAGAGCACACTGCAGCAGGACCGATGTCGCTACAAAGGGAAATCAAGACGAGAAAGAATATCTCCAGAAACACACTGCAGCAGGACCGATGTCGCTACAAAGGGAAATCAAGACGAGAAAGAATATCTCCAGAAACACACTGCAGCAGACCGATGTCGCTACAAAGGGAAATCAAGACGAGAAAGAATATCTCCAGAAACACACTGCAGCAGGACCGATGTCGCTACAAAGGGAAATCAAGACGAGAAAGAATATCTCCAGAAACACTGCAACAGGACCAATGTCGCTACAAAGGGAAATCAAGACGAGAAAGAATTTCTCCAGAAACACACTGCAGCAGGACCGATGTCGCTACAAAGGGAAATCAAGACGAGAAAGAATTTCTCCAGAAACACACTGCAACAGGACCGATGTCATCAACCAGTGGGTCGTACGGACGTCATAAATGCCCTCCGAGATGTGGGATGGGCACAGTACTTCGACAAGCATGAGCCCAAGTCACTCCTCCGTATAAAAGATATGGGAGTTAAGATGGGCACAATCAGAAACGAGAAACATAGTGGCCGTGTAAGAAGACTTATCAACCAACATAGAACTGGAGTCGTCAGTCGCTGGACACTGCGGGACTTCTGAGGAGGGGATCTGAGCACCTGTGGATATGTTCTGAGTGCAATGATGATGACTCATTAAAAACTCAATAACTCAGTAAGTTGCTACAGAAAAAAAAAATCCAAAACTTGGAATAATTAAAAAGGGAAATGGAGGTATTAGAGACCTAAACATTGATAGGTACTGGTTTGTAAACATTAGACGGAGATGGTATGGGAAGTTGAAGGTAAAACACGACGACCACGTTAAGACACAAGCGGTCTGGAAAAGCAATAATGGAAGGCGTAGTTCCAGGACGACGCGACAAGGGCAGACCAAGAAGAAGGTGGTTTCAAGGCATGAAAGAGAAATTGAGCATGACGTCAACGGATGTGGGAGACCTGGCCAGAGAGATTCTTTCAGGCGGGCTTTGATGAGAGCAACGCTCTGTGGGAGATCTGGCTAGAGATAGAGATTCTTTCAGAAAGGCTGTGGTGAATGCAACGTTCTGTGGGAGACCTGGCTAGAGACAGATTCTTTCAGACTGGCTGTGGTGAATGCAACGTTCTGTGGGAGATCTGGCTAGACACAAACTTTTTTCAGACGGACTGTGGTGAATGCAATGTTCTATGGGAGATCTGGCTAGAGACAGAGATTCTTTCAGACGGGCTGTGGTGAATACAAAGTTCTGTGGGAGACCTGGCTAGAGACAGAGATTCTTTCAGACTGGCTGTGGTGAATGCAACGTTCTGTGGGAGACCTGGCTAGAGACAGAGATTCTTTCAGACTGGCTGTGGTGAATGCAACGTTCTGTGGGAGACCTGGCTAGAGACAGAGATTCTTTCAGACTGGCTGTGGTGAATGCAACGTTCTGTGGGAGACCTGGCTAGAGACAGAGATTCTTTCAGACGGGCTGTGGTGAATGCAACGTTCTGTGGGAGATCTGGCTAGAGACAGAGATTCTTTCAGACGGGCTGTGGTGAATGTAACGTTCTGTGGGAGATCTGTCTAGAGACAGAGATTCTTTCAGACGGGCTGTGGTGAATGCAACGTTCTGTGGGAGATCTGGCTAGAGACAGAGATTCTTTCAGACGGGCTGTGGTGAATGTAACGTTCTGTGGGAGATCTGGCTAGAGACAGAGATTCTTTCAGACGGGCTGTGGTGAATGCAACGTTCTGTGGGAGACCTGGCTAGAGACAGAGATTCTTTCAGACGGGCTGTGGTGAATGCAACGTTCTGTGGGAGACCTGGCTAGAGACAGAGATTCTTTCAGACGGGCTGTAGTGAATGCAACGTTCTGTGGGAGACCTGGCTAGAGACAGATTCTTTCAGACGGGCTGTGGTGAATGCAACGTTCTGTGGGAGATCTGGCTAGAGACAGAGATTCTTTCAGACGGGCTGTGGTGAATGTAACGTTCTGTGGGAGATCTGGCTAGAGACAGAGATTCTTTCAGACGGGCTGTGGTGAATGCAACGTTCTGTGGGAGATCTGGCTAAAGACAGAGATTCTTTCAGACTGGCTGTAGTGAATGCAACGTTCTGTGGGAGATCTGGCTAGAGACAGAGATTCTTTCAGACGGGCTGTGGTGAATGCAACGTTCTGTGGGAGACCTGGCTAGAGACAGAGATTCTTTCAGACTGGCTGTGGTGAATGCAACGTTCTGTGGGAGACCTGGCTAGAGACAGAGATTCTTTCAGACTGGCTGTGGTGAATGCAACATTCTGTGGGAGATCTGGCTAAAGACAGAGATTCTTTCAGACGGGCTGTGGTGAATGCAACGTTCTGTGGGAGATCTGGCTAGAGACAGAGATTCTTTCAGACGGGCTGTGGTGAATGCAACGTTCTGTGGGAGACCTGGCTAGAGACAGAGATTCTTTCAGACGGGCTGTGGTGAATGCAACGTTCTGTGGGAGACCTGGCTAGAGACAGATTCTTTCAGACTGGCTGTGTGAATGCAACGTTCTGTGGGAGACCTGGCTAGAGACAGAGATCTTTCAGACTGGCTGTAGTGAATGCAACGTTCTGTGGTAGATCTGGCTAAAGACAGAGATTCTTTCAGACTGGCTGTAGTGAATGCAACGTTCTGTGGGAGATCTGGCTAGAGACAGAGATTCTTTCTGACGGGCTGTGGTGAATGCAACGTTCTGTGGGAGACTGGCTAGAGACAGAGATTCTTTCAGACTGGCTGTGGTGAATGCAACGTTCTGTGGGAGACCTGGCTAGAGACAGAGATTCTTTCAGACGGGCTGTGGTGAATGCAACGTTCTGTGGGAGACCTGGCTAGAGACAGAGATTCTTTCAGACTGGCTGTGGTGAATGCAACGTTCTGTGGGAGACCTGGCTAGAGACAGATTCTTTCAGACTGGCTGTGGTGAATGCAACGTTCTGTGGGAGACCTGGCTAGAGACAGAGATTCTTTCAGACTGGCTGTGGTGAATGCAACGTTCTGTGGGAGATCTGGCTAAAGACAGAGATTCTTTCAGACTGGCTGTAGTGAATGCAACGTTCTGTGGGAGATCTGGCTAGACACAAACTTTTTTTCAGACGGACTGTGGTGAATGCAATGTTCTATGGGAGATCTGGCTAGAGACAGAGATTCTTTCAGGCAGGCTGTGGTGAATACAAAGTTCTGTGGGAGATCTGGCTAGAGACAGATATTCTTTTAGATAGGCTGTGGTGAGAGCAACTTTCTGCAAAGGGCACGCAACCCAATGATTACCACATTAACCAAAATTGCACAGCAAGTAAAGCTTTTGAAGTAATATCTAGCACAAGAATTTATAAACATTAATAGCAAAATCAAGTCAATAGGAGCGATAACTTTCAAAAGACAAAAATATTCATAAGACAATTCATAACTAGAGTGTTAAGTCGTTACATGTTATAGAATTGGGGTGTGAAATAGACAGGATGGTTCGGCGTGACATACAGAGGAGAGGGGAGTGACATACAGAGGAGGGGGCGTGAAATGCAGAGGAGGGGGCGTGACATACAGAGGAGAGGGGCGTGACATACAGAGGAGGGAGAGGGTGTGACATAGATAGGACGGGAGGGTGTGACACAGAGCAGAGGGGGCGTGACATACAGAGGAGGGAGAGGGTGTGACATAGAGTGGTAGGGGTGTGTGACATACAGAGGATGACTGGTATCTGCGCACTTATGGAATTATTTCATGTGCAGAATGAATGATCTGTGGACAAGGCAACCAGGCGGAAGGTCAGCTACCACCTAAACAGCCAACCAGGAAACTATATAATAAATCAATTAATTAATTAGTTAACTGACTGAGTGACAGACTGGCTCTCTGGCTGCTGACTGGCTGAATGCCGAACAAATTAACCCAACTGACTAACCTAACCAGCTAACTAACCAACTAACTGACTGAGTGACTAACTAAATAACAGTCTGAGTGACTAGGTAACTAACTAACTCCCTAATTAACTAAGTAAACAAGCTAACTAAACTAACAATTTCACTAAATAAATAACTAACTAATGAAGTAACCAACTAACATGACTAAACTAACTGGCCTAACTAAACAAACTAACTATTTAACTAACTAATTAACTAACTAACTAATCAAGTAACTAACTTACAAACTAACTAACCAAAAATTAAATAAAAGAATTAACTGGCAAACTAACTTAAACAAAATAACCAAACTTCGCAAAACGAGAGTTACAAAACATAACAAAAACCTTCAAATTGCTAATCAACAGCAACACATAACAAAAACCTTCAAATTGCTAATCAACAGCAACACTTAACAAAAACCTTCAAATTGCTAATCAACAGCAACACATAACAAAAACCTTCAAATTGCTAATCAACAGCAACACTTAACAAAAACCTTCAAATTGCTAATCAACAGCAACACTTAACAAAAACCTTCAAATTGCTAATCAACAGCAACATATAACAAAAACCTTCAAATTGCTAATCAACAGCAACACTTAACAAAAACCTTCAAATTGCTAATCAACAGCAACACATAACAAAAACCTTCAAATTGCTAATCAACAGCAACACTTAACAAAAAACCTTCAAATTGCTAATCAACAGCAACACATAACAAAAACCTTCAAATTGCTAATCAACAGCAACACTTAACAAAAACCTTCAGATTGCTAATCAACAGCAACACTTAACAAAAACCTTCAAATTGCTAATCAACAGCAACACATAACAAAAACCTTCAAATTGCTAATCAACAGCAACACTTAACAAAAACCTTCAGATTGCTAATCAACAGCAACACTTAACAAAAACCTTCAAATTGCTAATCAACAGCAACACTTAACAAAAACCTTCAAATTGCTAATCAACAGCAACACTTAACAAAAACCTTCAAATTGCTAATCAACAGCAACACTTAACAAAAACCTTCAAATTGCTAATCAACAGCAACACTTAACAAAAACCTTCAAATTGCTAATCAACAGCAAACACATAACAAAAACCTTCAAATTGCTAATCAACAGCAACACATAACAAAAACCTTCAAATTGCTAATCAACAGCATCACTTAACAAAACCTTCAAATTGCTAATCAACAGCAACACATAACAAAAATCTTCAAATTGCTAATCAACAGCAACACATAACAAAAACTTCAAATTGCTAATCAACAGCAACACTTAACAAAAACCTTCAAATTGCTAATCAACAGCAACACTTAACAAAAACCTTCAAATTGCTAATCAACAGCAACACATAACAAAAACCTTCAAATTGCTAATCAACAGCAACATATAACAAAAACCTTCAAATTGCTAATCAACAGCAACACATAACAAAAACCTTCAAATTGCTAATCAACAGCAACACTTAACAAAAACCTTAAAATTGCTAATCAACAGCAAACACATAACAAAAACCTTCAAATTGCTAATCAACAGCAACTCTTAACAAAAACCTTCAAATTGCTAATCAACAGCAACACATAACAAAAACCTTAAAATTGCTAATCAACAGCAACACTTAACAAAAACCTTCAAATTGCTAATCAACAGCAACACTTAACAAAAACCTTCAAATTGCTAATCAACAGCAACACTTAACAAAAACCTTCAAATTGCTAATCAACAGCAACACTTAACAAAAACTTCAAATTGCTAATCAACAGCAACACATAACAAAAACCTTCAAATTGCTAATCAACAGCAACACTTAACAAAAACCTTCAAATTGCTAATCAACAGCAACACTTAACAAAAACCTTCAAATTGCTAATCAACAGCAACACTTAACAAAAACCTTCAAATTGCTAATCAACAGCAACACTTAACAAAAACCTTCAAATTGCTAATCAACAGCAACACTTAACAAAAACCTTCAAATTGCTAATCAACAGCAACACTTAACAAAAACCTTCAAATTGCTAATCAACAGCAACACTTAACAAAAACCTTCAAATTGCTAATCAACAGCAACACTTAACAAAAACCTTCAAATTGCTAATCAACAGCAACACTTAACAAAAACCTTCAAATTGCTAATCAACAGCAACACTTAACAAAAACCTTCAAATTGCTAATCAACAGCAACACTTAACAAAAACCTTCAAATTGCTAATCAACAGCAACACTTAACAAAAACGTCACATAAACCGAACAGCAAAACATAATCACAACCCATGAACACACAACAAATCATAAACACAAACCATCAACATACAACAGCTATCAACTTCACAAACCAACAATTCAACCGGCAAAGATAAACAAACCCATTAACCTTTACAATTCCTCTCAGAGACCAACGGTTCGTACGTAAATTGACAATTGCACTCACTAAAAAGTCGATAATAAAATTCTCGACATTTTACTCCTAGTCTATAACTCGACATTTAACTCTTTATCAAGTCTTTAAGTACACCATTATCTGATAGCTGTGAATTAACTTTCCTAAAGAGAATAGTTTTCTATTTAAAACAAAGTATTATTTTTTTCTTTTCTGTCAATTTCATGTCCTGTAACACGTTTGTGTCGAATGTTTCGATTGTTATATATGGGCCTTTCCGTCTTGTCAGACGATCTTATTAGACGCTTTTGTGTTTTTTTTTGTTGTTGTTGAGGTTTTGTTTTTGTCGAACAGCTTCTCTCGTGGCTAATTCTACCAATCTGTGACAAACACACGCGGCCACAGAATGAACAAGTCAGGTCCACTGATCCACAGGGTTTTCCATCCTTTTTCATGAGTCTTTTCTCTTCTAAGTTTTGCCTTAGCACAGTCTCAAATGATGTTATACCATTCCTTATACATGCTCTCCATGATGTGCGATCATTTGCCAGATGTTCCAGTAATTTTCATAGATGGAGAAGTCATTCAGAGATGATTTACAGATATCTCTATATCGTAGTTTACATCTGCCGATTTGTCTTTTTCTGTGTGTTAGTTCACCATATAGTATTTTCCTGGGGGTGCGCTTTTCTTCCATTCGCTGGACATGTACCAGCCATCTTAGTCTTCGACATCTGAGCATCGACATGATTGTTGGGGTCTTAGCACGTTGCAGGACAGTTAAGCTATCAACATGTAACGATGTATATCTATCAACATGTAACAATGTATATCTATCAACATGTAACGATGTATATCTATCAACATGTAATGAAGTATATATATCAACATGTAACGATGTATATCTATCAACATGTAACGATGTATATCTATCAACATGTAACAATCTATATCTATCAACATGTAACAATCTATATCTATCAACATGTAACAATCTATATCTATCAACATGTAACAATCTATATCTATCAATATGTAACAATCTATATCTATCAATATGTAACAATCTATATCTATCAATATATAACGATGTATATCTATCAACATATAACGATGTATATCTATCAACATGTAACGATGTATATCTATCAACATGTAACGATGTATATCTATCAACATGTAACAATCTATATCTATCAACATGTAACAATCTATATCTATCTATATGTAATAATCTATATCTATCAATATGTAACAATCTATATCTATCAACATGTAACAATCTATATCTATCAACATGTAACAATCTATATCTATCAATATGTAACAATCTATATCTATCAATATGTAACAATCTATATCTATCAACATGTAACAATCTATATCTATCAACATGTAACAATCTATATCTATCAATATGTAACAATCTATATCTATCAACATATAACGATGTATATCTATCAACATGTAAAGATGTATATTTCTCAACATGTAATGAAATATATCCATCAACATGTAACGATGTATATCTCTCAACATGTAACGAAGTATATCCCTCAACATGCACCCAAGTATATAGACATATCAACGTGTATCGACTAACAACACCGGTCTTTGTTGGTTGACACACAGCCATCTATAGATTTACAAAAGCTAATGGAAAGAAAATTATTTCAGAAAACCCATCAATTATCGTAACGTTATGAGCTATAGAAGCTATAAACAGCTGACGTCATTCTTATCCAAAACCACCCCCGCTTGCAAAACTGTAAACATCACACTAGTTTGATTTTTCCGGGAATTTCCTGTCAACCCGTGGGCCTTTCTCAATCTATAAATAGTTATGATTGGCAAGTCTTCTTTGGGATTCCCATGTAGCTCTACCGTCTGACATTTCCCATCTAGGTAATAATATTGAGAGGAAAACCATGAAAGCAGACTTCATACAAAAATCATGAACCCGAGATTGAATGAGCCACGATCGAAAGAGAAGAAGGAGAATTCAAACTGACAGAGAATGAGGGCCATTTTGACGTCATAGACATTGATGGGTGATGCACTTTTACCTCCATGAAATATATACCTACATATATACCTCCATGTATACCTACATATATTCCTACATATATACCTCCATATATACCTACATAAATACTTCCATATATACCTACATGTATACCTCCATATATACCTATATATACCTCCATATATACCTACATATATACCGACATATATATCTCTATATATACCTACATATATACCTACATGTATACCTCCATATATACCTATATATACCTCCATATATACCTACATATATACCTACATATATACTACATATATACCTACATATATACCTACATGCATACCTAAATATATACCTCCATATATACTCTATATATATACCTACATATATACCTCCGTGTATACCTCCATATATACCACCATATATACCTCCATATATATACCTCCATATATACCTCCATTTTATACCTCCATATATACCTACATATATACCTCCGTATATACCCACATATATACCTCTTATATACCTCCATATATGCCTCCATGTATACCTCCATATATACTTCCATATATACTTCCATATATACCTACATATATACTTCCATATATGCCTCCATGTATACCTCCTTATATACCTCCATATATACTTCCATATATGCCTTCATATATACCTCCATATATACTTCCATATATACCTCCATATATACCTACATATATACCTCCGTATATACCCACATATATACCTCCATATATACTTATATATATACCTCCATATATACTTCCATATATACTTCCATATATACCTCCATATATACCTACATATATACCTCCGTATATACCCACATATATACCTCCATATATACTTCCATATATACCCACATATATACTTCCATAATTACTTCCATATATACCTCCATATATACTCCGTATATACCTACATATATACTTCCATATATGCCTCCATGTATACCTCCTTATATACCTCCATATATACTTCCATATATACCTTCATATATACCCACAGATATACCTCCATATATACCTCCATATATACTTCCATGTATACCTCCATATATACCTACATACATTCCTACATATATACCTCCATATAAACCTACATAAATATTTCCATATATACCTACATATATACCTCCATATATACCTACATATATACCTCCATATATACCTACATATATACATACATATATACCTTCATATACACCACCAGTAAAGCAAATAACTTAATGACTAGAACCGAGAAGCATTTTATCAATTCAATATTCCTTTATGGTGTAGAAACATGGACACTCAAAAATAAAACATACATAATGAAGCTCCTGAAATGTAGATTTATAGAAGAATGAGAAAACTAGATGGACAGACAAGAAAATAAATAATGAACATTTTGAAAGAGCTGAAAATGAAGAAAACAGTGAACATAATTGGGACAAGAAAACATGAAATTTGTGGACACATGCAGCGACGCGATTAATGCCATCTGTGAGGGGAATAGACAAGGTAAATGAAGCAGCATTCAGCGAAATAACATTTCAGAAAATGAAAAAAATATACCTTACGCAACAAATCTATGGCAATAGAAGCGAGAAAGAGAATTCATCAGTGCTATATAGAACCAATTCTGACCTATGGAAGCATAGACAGTAAACAAACAAATGAAAAGACGATTAGAGGCCACAGAGATGGGATTTCTGAGAAGAATGTTGAAAGTTCCCTGAACAGCTAAAAAGACCAATGAGGAAGTTCTCAAAGAGGCCAACACAAAAAGGGAACTCTTAAAAAAACATCAGAAAGAAGCAATCAACATTTTTTGGGCACATCGGGAAAAGAGGAAAGTTGGAATACTTGGTTTACAACTGGCAAAATTAAAGGGAAGAGAGATCGCAGACGACAAAGAGAGAAGATACTGGATAGCTTGGTGTCAAGGTACGGAAAACAGTCAACAACAGAACTGATACGATGTACTGTGGATAGAAGATTGTGGGGGGACATGATCGCCTACGTCAACCGGTATGCATGAAAACATGATGATGAAAAGAAGCAGATGATGACAGAACTAATGTGGACTGACGGCATCAGGAGATGGACAAGAGAACCCGAGAACAGCTTCTACCATCAAGGTATTCTTCTTCTTCTACCTTTCAGCTCTCTGTAGAGCATAGGTCTTCAACAAACACTTTCAACTCCCATTAGAGCATAAGTCTTCAACAAACATTTTCAACTCCCTGTAGAGCATAGGTCTTCAACAAACACTTTCAACTCCCATTAGAGCATAAGTCTTTAACAAACATTTTCAACTCCCTGTAGAGCATAGGTCTTCAACAAACACTTTCAACTCCATTAGAGCATAAGTCTTCAACAAACATTTTCAACTCCGTGTGGAGCATAGGTCTTTAACAAACACTTTCAACTCCCATTAGAGCATAAGTCTTCAACAAACATTTTCAACTTCCATTAGAGCATAAGTCTTCAACAAACACTTTCAACTTCCATTAGAGCATAAGTCTTCAACAAACACTTTCAACTCCCATTAGAGCATATGTCTTCAACAAACACTTTCAACTCCCATTAGAGCATAAGTCTTCAACAAACACTTTCAACTCCCATTAGAGCATATGTCTTCAACAAACACTTTCAACTCCCATTAGAGCATAGGTCTTCAACAAACACTTTCAACTCTCATTAGAGCATAGGTCTTCAACAAACACTTTCCAAGTCGTTCTGTTTCTTGCCATTCTTTTAAGATCATTGCATGTCATCCCCTTGATCTTCATCTCTGCTTCTATCTGTTTTCTCCAAAAATTCGTTGGTCTTCCTCTTTGTCTTTTCCCCTGGGGATTCCAAAAAAGGGCCTGTTGTGTAATATTCTCAGTTGGCTTCTGCAGTGTGTGTCCTATCCAGCGGCATCGTCTTCGCTGTATCTCTTTATCCACTGGTATTTGACTGGTACATTTCCATAATTCTATGTTAGGGGGCCTTGGTAGCCGAGTTGGGACAACCACCCGACTGGACTACCGACGTTCGGACAACCCGTGTTCGATTCCCGCTGGGAACAGTGTGAGTTGTACTAGTGGTTGGAAGAAAAGAAAAAAAAATACCCCCACGGTCGACCCAGCCGTTGGCAGAAATGGGTACCAGGGTATTACCCTGGGAAGGTGAGGAATGTCGCCTCGCATCGTGAGTTTCGATGCTTGAAGCGGCACTATACAGAAATTTCCGAAATTTTCGGGATAGGCGACCGAGCACATATGGGTGTAAACTCGCGTGCTAAGACGCCGGTTCAAGTCTCGTACTTTACCCTTACATTTCCATCATTCTATGTTAGTGATTTTATCCTGCCATTTCCATCCTTTTATTCTGCGTAAGCATCCACTAATGAAAGTCTGTATCTCTTTGTCCACTGGTGTTTGACTGGTACATTTCCATCATTCTATGTTAGTGATTTTATCCTGCCATTTCCATCCTTTTATTCTGCGTAAGCATCCACTAATGAAAGTCTGTATCTCTTTATCCACTGGTGTTTGACTGGTACATTTCCATAATTCTATGTTAGTGATTTTCTCCTGCCATTTCCATCCTTTTATTCTGCGTAAGCATCCATTAATGAAATTCTGTATCTCTTTGTCCACTGGTGTTTGACTGGTACATTTTCATCATTCTATGTTAGTGATTTTCTCCTGCCATTTCCATCCTTTTATTCTGCGTAAGCATCCATTAATGAAAGTCTGTATCTCTTTATCCACGGGTATTTGACTGGTACATTTTCATCATTCTATGTTAGTGATTTTATCCTGCCATTTCCATCCTTTTATTCTGCGTAAGCATCCATTAATGAAAGTCTGTATCTTCATATTTGTCAATGTTGTGGTTCTCCATGTGTGAAACGAAGCAGATGATGACACAACTAAAGTGGACTGACGGCATCAGGAGATGGACAATAGCGCCTGAGAACAGCTTGTACCGTCATGGTATCAAACAGTGAAATGGCGATCCGTGGTAGTCAAACGTCGATGCGGCGACGGCACGGAATGAGGGCGATAACGGTCGAAGAATGTAAAGACATGTAAAAAGAAAAACTGATAAGTAGCCGTGGTAGCGTGGTGGTTAGTGAATTGGTCCATTGAGGACAAAGAGTTTGGGTTCCATTCCAGCTAAGATTTATAAAACTGGATCTAAAATGCCATTTTATGATTACAGTAAACAACCGTATCTAACAAAAATGACGGGAGTAATTTAGTTTCTCTTGTCATTTTATAGTTTATCACTGTCACAGATCATGATAAAGCCATGCTATCACTCTGCAATCCTCGTGGAGCTGACATGAAGTTGAAATTACATTTAAAAAAAATAAATAAATAAAAGAAGAAAAAAAAGGAAATATCTGCCCACTTTACTCGAGGAAGTTTCGAGTGCAGTAAATTACTCACATCGCGAGTGGTCTTCGTGTTAGGGAAATGATTTTTAATGATAAAATAAGAGAGAGAGAGAGACAAAAAAAAGTCAGGCAGCTGCAAGATAAGCAATTACTGGACAAAGAAATTGTGAAACAGGAAATTATCAGATTAATTGATATTTAAACGTTGGAAAGGAGAAATATAGATGCAGGAGGGGAGATGATAGAACAATTCAGGGATTTGATGATGTTGGTGGTGGATAGATTCGTAGATAATGAACAACAAGAGAAAAGGAAGAAGATTATCTTAGAGCAAGAAGATGGTTGGAAAGAAGAGAAAACAAACGATGAAGTCTTAAAAAAGAACCACGAATGAAAAGAGAACTACTAAATACAATTCAAACAAGATAAATGAGATTTTTGGGGCATGTTAAAAGACACAACAGCCTACTAAAAGTAATCCTGGAGGGGAAAATACAAGGTAAAAGAGGCAGAGGCAGACCAAGACTAACATGGACGAGTAATATCAAAAGACGGACAAATCAGCCTATGACAATCTGCACTATCACAGCAAGAGACAGAGTGGAATGGTGCTGCATGGTAGCCAACCTTCGATGCGGAGACGGCACGTAATATGATGATGATGATGATGATGATGATGATGATGATGAAGATGATGATGAAGATGATGATGAAGAAGATGAAGGTAAGATGATTGAAAGATTTTGACATAATAAAGGAAAGGCGAAGTAGTAGAAATTATTTATAAAGCAAAAAAAAAAAAAAATTATTTAAAAATGAAACGAAAGTAATAGATACATCATCATAATGCAGTGGAGGCGAAGGTGCGCCTCTCAGCACTAGAGCTGGAAGTTGTCAGCGACCCACAGCTGATGGCCTGCGCCAGGATCGGTGAACCAGAACCATCCAGACCCTGCTACACCTCTCCGCAGTGCCTCTAGTAACAGACTAGTCTAGTTTGGCCATGCGAGTAGGGATCGAAGAGGGAAGACAACCCGGTACTCAAAAATGTCGTGCTGAAGTCGGATGTGTTGGGCCGAAAGGCGCAAATATCACAGTTATACAGCAAACCATAACACAACGCAGACACGACCACTTAACGTCCTTTTAAGGGCGGATGATGAAAAAGAATATTCTAGTCTACCAGAATACTCTAGAATACTTTAGTCATCGGGCGAACGCAAGCATAATGCAGTGGGGAAAATAAAGATTACGAAATTTAAGATGTAGATGGAAAGAAATATCATCATCATCATTGGGTGCCATCTCCTCAACGAAGGTTGGCTAACATGGAACGCCATTCTGCTCTGTCTCTTGCTTTGATGGTGCAGGTTGTCGTAGGCTGATTTGTCCATCTTTTGATGTTACTCGTCCATGTTAGTCTTGGTCTACCTCTGCCTCTTTTACCTTGTATTTTCCCATCCAGGATTGCTTTTAGTAGGCTGCTGTGTCTTTTAACATGGCTCAAACAATCGCATTTGTCTTGTTTGAATTGTGTTTGGTAGTTTTCTTTTCATTTTTAGTTGTTTTAAGACTTCATCGTTCGTTTTCTTTTCTTTCCATCCAAATCTACCTATTCTTCTATATATTCGGGAGTCGCGATAGCTCAATGGTTAGTTAACTGGACTACAAAGGACAAGAGGTAGGGTTCGATCCCAACCACGGCTTCCTGGTTCACCCAGTCTTAAATGGGTACCGGATTTTTTCAGGGAAAGTAAAGCGGCATGGGCGTAATACCGACCACATTACTCCAAAAATCATGTGCCGAAGGTCTGTAAAATTTATGTTCACTAACACCATATTCCCTATACGCCACTTGGCGTGACAGAGGCTCTTTTACTTTTTCCTATAGATCCACATTTCATATGAAAGAAATATAGAGGAAATATCATCAAAAGTAATAAAGAGATAAATAAGGAGTTGACGAAAAGGAAGAAATCAAAGAGAAGTCGGATCAAAATCGTTCACCGGGGTCCAGGATGATATGCTGTGAACGGGCTGAAAGCGATCAGCGACTCATAGCTGACTGTTGGTTAGTGGATCTGATTCCACCCACCTCCAGTATTTCCCCGTCCTCCCCCCTCCTCCCCCCCTCCTGTGATGACTTATGGATAATACTAGACCAGGATCAAATAAAGGAAGACAAAAAATAACCCAAACTAAAAGGACTGTTATGGTGAATTCGGATGCGTAGGTCGTAAACAATATTTTGCAACATACAAAGACGTATGGTGCGTCTACGCCCATTCTACGCCTTTAAAAAAAATATACAGCGGATAAAGCATAAAGGTTAATCGCGCGGGAGAGGCCAGTGCACAAGAAGCAGATTGGAAGAATAAGAGCGAGGAAGAGAGAGAGAACGAAAGAATATAATGAATTTTGTGATCATGAATTTGAAATTTTTTAAATTAACGTTAGCAATGTTCGTCACGAGAATAAGGCAGAAATGATAAATAACTTTAACAATGGTCTTATGAAATCAATAAGAAATAATACACAGCATTACCACTGTTCGGGAGTTGCGGTAGCTCACTGGTTAGTGAATTGAACTACAAAGGACAAGAGGTCGGGTTCGATCCTGATCGACGGCTTCCAGGTTCACCCGGCCTTAAATGGGTACCGAATTTTTTTCTTGGAAAGTAAAACGGCACGGGTGTAATACCGACCACATTACCCCAAAAATCATGTACCGAAGGTCTGTAAAATATTAAGGTTACTAACACCATATTTCCTATATGGCAGTTGGCGTGACAGGGGCTCTTTAGTTTTTATTATTACCAATCATCATCATCATCATCAAATACCGGGCCTGCTGGCGTAGGTGATCATGTCTCTCCACAATTTTCGATCTCGACAATTATTCATTATTTCTGTTGTTGACCTTCTGCCAAGTCATTCTCTTAAACTGTCTGGTATCTTTTCTCTTTGCTTCCCTCTATCTCTTCGTCCCTCAATTTTCCCAGTTGTTACAATATATTCCAGCTGTTCTCTTCTCATTACATGGCCAAAAAATGATGATTGTTTCTTCCTAATATTGGAAATTATCTCTATTTTTGCTTTGGCCTCTTCCAGACCGTTTCTTTACTCTTCTTAGCTGTCCATGGTATTCTCAACATTCTTCTGTAAAACCACATTTCTACAGACTCCTATGATTTTCGCGTCTGCTGTCCTATTGTCCATAATTCACATCCATATGTTAAGACTGGCCCTACATAACATTTATTACCAATGTTCTTTATAAAATCGAGAAAAAAATAATAGATAGCATTATCAAAGTTCTTTACTAGAGACATAGGTATAAATAGATAGATAACCTTATCGATATTCGTCACGATAATAAGACAGTAATATAGCTAACATTATCAATGAGTAAAAGCGAGGCAGAAATAATATATAACATTATTAATATTCGCCAAGAGACCGATACAGATATAACATATAACAATATCAATGTTAGCCATTACCATAACGACAGCCATTCACATCGAGTGAAACAACCAATCAGAAACGAACAAAAAGAAAATATGCCAGGACCAAAAAGAGAAACAAGACCAAAAAAAGATCTGTTCAATAACCTACTCGTGTTGTATTGTAAATGGCAACCTGCCACACTAGAGCCTGAAGCTTGTACACAACTGATGACATTTTACAATCCATTTTTATTGCGTTCTGTCTGGATCGAATCGTGGTTATTGTGGTTGCCTCGTGGGTGGCAAATAGAACTCTACAGATTCTTGTTGAAGTAGACCACTAGAACATTAGAGTAATAATTTCTTAAATAAACACATATATTAGTGTACCTTAACTGTAGTAATGAGGGGAGATACATTGTTATATATTTCGTTAGTGTTATATTTTAGTTTAGTATAGTCGACATAGATACTATGCAATCCATTTTTGACAAGAGAAATAAGAAAAAGAGTTCTTAAATGTTATGTATTGCCAGTCTTAACATATTGGTGTGAATCATGGACAATAGGACAACAGACAAAGGAAAGCACTGGAGTCTGTAGAAATGTGGTTTTACAGAAGAATGTTGAGAATACCAAGAAGAGTAATGAAAACGTTCTTAAAGAGGCCCCCATGCAATGAGAAGAGAACAGCTGGAGTATATTGTAACAACTGGTAAAATTGAGGGATGAAGAGATAGAGGGAAAAAAAAGAGAAAATATACCAGACAGATTAAAAGAATGGCTTGGCAGAAGGTCAACAACAAACATTTATATATAACTGTCAAGATCGAAAGTTGTGGAGAGACATGATCACCAACGCCAGCAGGGCCGGTACTTGATGATGACAGTAGACAGGTCGTCCTCGTCACATATCGGACGAGTCCATAAGCGTTACTCGCTACCTTTATGATGGTTACTCATTATTAGGGTCTGCCTGGATGACTTATATGATCGGAGAATAAAGGCCGCGCAGTCAATGCATCGCCTCGATGTGTTCAAGTCTGAGATTTTATTTCATCCTCGGTAGGAAAAAAAAATACTAGCTAAGTCATTTTTAATATACTTTTATAGATTCATTATTTACTTTTAATATACTTTTATAGATTCATTATTTACTTTTAATATACTTTTATAGATTCATTATTTACTTTTAATATACTTTTATAGATTCATTATTTACTTTTAATATACGTTTATAGATTCATTATTTGCTTTTAATATACTTTTATAGATTCATCATTTACTTTTAATATACTTTTATAGATTCATTATTTGCTTTTAATATACTTTTATAGATTCATTATTTACTTTTAATATACTTTTATAGATTCATTATTTACTTTTCACTCTTTAATGTTTAGCGCCTCATCATTTCTCTATACTTACGATTTTATATATCCTTACACTTCCCCTATCCTTCCATACGTGACACATCTCTTCTTCATCTCACCATCCTATCTCTCATCTCCCAGTCCACCTCTCCCTAACTTCATCATCCGACATGTAGCTATAGATATTTGTGCCTCACCGTTTGTTGTCATTGTCTCCGTATTCTGAAGAAGGCCACAGGCCGAAACGTTAGTATTATGCTGTGTTCCTTCTTTGTAAAGCTGTCACCATACCTTGGAGTGTATACCACAACCCACTGCTGGCTCCTTGCTACCAGCTTTACCGCAGCATTGCAATCACTTGCCTGTTCCGCAGAAAAAAAAACAATTGACTGTACCGGGGTTAGAACACCCGTGTTGCTTTCAAATACATCATTCAAGTGCATTGCTTAATGGTACCAGTTTTGTTTTCATTACAAGCCCTCTAAGGTTTCTAGAAGAAATTAGATATTAAATACAAAAATAAAAATGTTCAACTTCAATGTTAAGTCAGTCCTATTATATGCTGTGAAACATGGAGAACAACAAAATTGACAATTTCGAAGATACAGACTTTCATTAATGGATGCTTTACGCAGAATAAAAGAATGGAAACGGCAGGACAAAATCACTAACATAGAATTATGGAAATGTACCAGTCAAATACCAGTGGATAAAGAGATACAGCGAAGACGATGGCGCTGGATAGGACACACACTACGGAAGCCAACTGAGAGTTACACAACAGGCCCTTTTTGGAATCCCCAGGGGAAAAGACAAAGAGGAAAACCAAAGAATTCATGGAGAAGACAGATAGAAGCAGAGATGAAGATGATGGGGAAGACATGGAATGATCTTAAAAGAATGGCAAGAAACAGAACGACATGGAAAGTGTTTGTTGAAGACCTATGCTCCACAGGGAGCTGAAAGTGTTTGTTGAAGACCTACGCTCCACGGGGAGCTGAAAGTGTTTGTTGAAGACCTATGCTCCACAGGGAGCTGAAAGTGTTTGTTGAAGACCTATGCTCCACAGGGAGCTGAAAGTGTTTGTTGAAGACCTATGCTCCACAGGGAGCTGAAAGGTAGAAGAAGAAGGTTTCTGACACAGATCTTGTTAGATCAATAGAAGTAGCAGTATAGACTTTACATTGGTATTTCTTTAAATATTTTCCCCACCTCCCCAAGAAAAAGAAAAATCCCCCCACACGGCTTTTTTTCCCGAAAGAAACACTGACCATGACAACATCAAAATTAATCCATACATACCCTACTCCACCTCTCCGCCGTACCTCTAAAAACAAACACCCTACTCCACCTCTCCGCCGTACCTCTAAAAACAAAAACCCTACTTCACCTCTCCGCTGTACCTCTAAAAACAAAAACCCTACTTCACCTCTCTGCCGTAACTCTAAAAACAAAAACCCTACTTCACCTCTCTGCCGTAACTCTAAAAACAAAACCCTACTTCACCTCTCTGCCGTAACTCTAAAAACAAAAACCCTACTTCACCTCTCTGCCGTAACTCTAAAAACAAAAACCCTACTCGACCTCTCCGCCATACCTCTAAAAACAAAAACCCTACTCCACCTCTCTGCTGTACCTCTAAAAAAGGACTAAGCGTTCTAGTCTGGCCAAGCAAGTAGAGCTCGAAGAGGCAAGGCAACCGGGTACTTAAAAGTGCCGTGCTGAAGTCGGATGTTTGGGGCTGAAAGGCGAAAAGTAACTACAACACAACACATGTACACCAACTTATCGTCCATTCTAAGGACGGATGACGATGTTGATTTCTTTAGTTGTCATTGGGTGAAAGGCATGACACAGGAGACAAAGAAAGAAAATATTGATGTGAATAGCTGCATAACCTTTGTTGTGCTTATATTTCTGGGGACAATCTTTGGTATATCATCATCATCATCATCATCAAGTACCGGGCCTGCTGGAGTAGGTGATCATGTCTCTCCACAACTTTCGATCTTGACAGTTATTTATCATTTCCGTTGTTGACCTTCTGCCAAGCCATTCTCTTAAGCTGTCTGGTATTTTTTTCTCTTTGCTCCCCTCTATCTCTTCGTCCCTCAATTTTCCCAGTTGTTACAAAATATTCCAGGTGTTCTCTTCTCATTACATGGCCAAAAAATGATGATTGTTTCTTCCTGATATTAGAAATTAGCTCTCTTTTTGCTTTGGCCTCTTTCAGAACGTTTTCATTACTCTTCTTAGCTGTCCATGGTATTCTCAACATTCTTCTGTAAAACCACATTTCTACACACTCCAGTGGTTTTCTTGCCTGTTGTCCTATTGTCCATGATTCATATCCATATGTTAAGACTGACTCTACATAACATTTAAGAACTCTATTTCATGTTTCGATTTTCAAAAATGGATTGCGTCTGAGGTTAACAAAGTTCCCAAATATTTAAATTCATTTACCTGTTTTAATATTGTTCCACTTGTCATTATTTTGCACTGAGGTGATGTCTTTTTCTTTGTTGTTACCATTACCTCTGTCTTTTTGCTATTACCCTTTGGTATATAAGTCGTCTAAAAAGACACATGTAATTGAAGCAACAAAGAAAAAAGACAAAACCGCAATGCACAATAAAGACAAGTGGAACAATATTAAAACACGTAAATGAATTTAAATATCTGGGAACAATGTTAACCTCAGATGGTAGATGCACAACAGAGGTGAGATGCAGAATGGCCCAGGCAAAAGCAGCTTTAAAAAAAAATGAGGAAGATACTGTGCAACCCATTTTTAACAACAGAAACAAGAAATATAGTTCTTAGATGTTATGTAGAGCAAGACTAAACGTATGGATGTGAATCATGGACAATAGGACAACATACCAGAAAATCACTGGAGGGTGTAGAAATGTGGTTTTACAGAAGAATGTTGGGAATACCATGGACAGATAAGAAGAGTAATGAAAACGTTCTGAAAGAGGCCAAAGCAAAAACAGAGCTAAAATACAATATTAAGAAGAAACAATCATCATTTTTTGGCCATGTAATGAGAAGGGAACAACTGGAATATATTTTGACAACTGGGAAAATTGAGGTACGAAGCGATAGAGGGAAGCAAAGAGAAAAGATAGCAGACAGTTTAGTTCCTTCTGTACGCTTCGCCGCACAGTGCGTCACTCTCAATGTGATTAGTGTGCACCGTTAGCAAACCATATTCTTTTTACATGTCTGTTATCATCTTGGTCATGGTGAAATCTAACACCTTCTTCAGTTATCTAACAAGACATATATAACATGTTATGTGTTAGTTAAATATGTAGATTGATTCGTAAAACCATGAACAGCTTTATCTCTGAAAGACAAATAATAGTCAATGAATATTATTACAGAAGGAAACTTCCGAGGCAATAATCAGTGAATCAATAGAGGAAACATATTTCCGAGCTGTGATCGCAGCCTTATGCTATAGTCATGGGAAAGCCATCGCGAAAAGACATTGCCTACGAAGCTAATTTTTTAGTTAGCTGAGTGGCAGTGTTCCCTAGCGTTTGGCTTTTCGTGGCAAGGCGCTGTGCCACTGAGTACGGGTTCGATCCTGCCTTGGTCCATATTTTTTTCTGTTGTTGATTATTTGTCATTTTTTTTCCGAGTGCTGTAAACATACCTCTTCCTCTGAATTGATTCAATTTATCTCTGAAATCTCTTCCGCTGCGTTGGATAAGAAAGCTTCCCTACTGAAAGAGTTAAGAGAGTGGCCTGGCAGAGGGTAAGACATCAGAAACGATAAATAACTTTTGAGATCGGAAGTTGTGAAGAGACATGATCGCCTACGCCAGCAGGCATGATGCTTAAAATGATGATGACAGAAAGCGACGGCTGATAATTACACAACAACGGAAGATACACGTGTAAGTGGGAGATAATGGAGACATTACCTGAATGGTTACTTTTAATGTAGCAAAAAGGGTAGCAACATCCATAATGTTGAGCACAGAATATGCGTTATTGATCTTATGAGTGCCTGTGTTGTTATTAAGTGAACGTATTAAACAATGCGAATAAGATTAACTAGAAAATGGCTTTTGTGTTAATTTAAACATTGTATTTATTTGTACTTTCTGTTGTTTTTTTTTTTTTTTTTTTTGTGCTCTTGCATCTTAAACAAAGTCATAGACAGGGCTCTTTGCTTGTTTGTTTGCTTGCGATATTCTTTCTTTCTTTCTTTCTTTCTTTCTTTCTTTCTTTCTTTCTTTCATTATTTCTTTCCATCTTTCTTTTTTCTTTTTTTCTTTCTTTATTTCTTTATGTTTTCTTTGTTTATGTTTTCTTTATTTATGTTTTCTTTCTTTCTTTCTTTCTTTTTTTTCTGTCTTTCTTTCTTTCTTTTTCTTTCTTTCTTTCTTTCTTTCTTCGCTTCCTCTTTTATCTGAACGGGTATTGAAGTAGGTGCAAAGTTCTGGTTCTCACCACTTTGCCGGCTTCACTCATTGTCAGTTGATGTTGTTGCAGCGTTTCTTTGATGTTGTCTGTCCATCGTACTCCGCGTCTGCCTATTGTTCTCTTCTTCATTCTCCTTGTTAAATATATGTTTTGTATGATAAGGAATCACTGGACATTCTTTCTAGATGGATAAATAAGTTTATTTGTTGTTTCTGTATGTAGCTTAGGATTGATTCAATGTCTACATACTCTCTCTCTCTCTCTCTCTCTCTCTCTTGTAATATCATTATGACGGCAATGAAAATAGGAGTGAGAAAGAGAGTACATCAGGCTTTCTGACCTATGGAAGTGAATCATGGACAGTAGACAAACAAATTAAAAAAAAATCGATTAGAGGCAACTGAGATGGGATTTCACTGAAGAATGGTGAAAGTTCCCTGGACAGCTAAAAATGCCAGTGAGGACATTATAAAAGAGACGATAACAAAAAGGGAGCCCCTATAAACATCAAAAGAAACAATCAACATTTTTCAGGCACATCATGAGAAGAGAAAAGTTGGAATACTTGGTTACAACTGGCAAAATACAGGGAAAGCATGATCGCGGATAACAAAAAGATAATATACTAGATACTTGGTGTCATGACATGGAAAACAGTCAACAACAGAATTGATACGATGTACTATGAATAGAAGATTGTGAATAGACATGGTCACCTATAACAACTAGTCTGGCACATGATGATGATGATCATATCTTGTTCTGTCTTTTCTGGCCACTCAAAGCGCTTTACTCAGACACCTCATCTCTGTGGTGACAATCTTTCGTTTACACCTTAGTCATAAATGGTAAAGCTCTGCAGATTGTTTAATTTATCATCATGTACCATATTAAAAACTATCTTTACGATACATAGTACCATTGCTGGTGTATATCGGGGGGGGGGGGGGGGGGACGATAGAACCAGTGGGATAAAGGGCGCTTAGTCAAGCAGTCGCCACGACGTGTGAGACTCAGGATTTTTATTTCACCCCCGATAGAAAAAATCCTTTCTGTCTACCGCGGGCTTCGAACACCGTACGTCGGCTTTTCAGCCAGTGGGACAGTGGTTTTAGCCGCACGGCCATGATACTAGCTGGTGTAAAATATGGGGCACCATTTATGTACTGTGCGCAAATAACCCATGGTAGTTAGAAGTCGGCTGGAGTTGGCCAAAATGGTCGCTGTTCAACAAAATTTGGACGCAAATTTACCCATGCTGAAGGCGGATGCGTCGGGACGAAAGGAGCAAATACCGAGGCTTTGTCGTAAACTAGCGCAACAGCGCATCTACGACCACCTAACAAGTGAGCGCATGAAGAAGAAGAGTTAAATTGGAGGATTTTTATTTTAATTTCAGGGGCAAAAAGTCAGGGGCAGACAGTTGGCGGCAAAAAGTCAGGGGCAGACAGTCAGGAGCAGACAGTCAGGGGCAAAAAGTCAGAGGCAGACAGTCAGGGGCAAAAAGTCAGGGGCAGACAGTCAGGGGCAAAAAGTCAGGGGCATACAGTCAGGGGTAGATAGTCAGGGGCAAAAAGTCAGGGGCAGACAGTCAGAGGCAAAGAGTCAGGGGCAAAAAATCAGGGGCAGAGAGTCAGGGGCAGAAAGTCAGGGGCAAAAAGTCAGGGGCAACAGTCAGGGGCAAAAAGTTAGGGGCAGACAGTCAGAGGCAAAAAATCAGTGGCAAAATGTCAGGGGCAGAAAGTCAGGTACAAAAAGTCAGGGGCAAAAATCAGGGGTAGAAAGTCAGGAGCAAAATCATAGCAGAATAGCAGAGTGGAGCAAACTCTGAGGAAACTACTAGCAAAGGTCAAGGTAAAGTGTGAGACATGAATCGATGTTTTAGGACGCGAGTTCTTCACCCATATGACCGCCTATCCAGAAGTGTTTGGAGACTTCTGGATCGTGTCGCTTCAAGCATCGAAACTCACAATGCGAGGCGACATCCTCACCTTCCCAGAGTACTACCCTGGTACCCATTTCTGGAGACAAATAATAATAAATTAATATTATTAAAGAGGGAAACTTCCGAGACGATAATTCAGGGAATCATAGGAGGAAGAGGTATGTACTTCAGCATTCAGAAAAAAATGACAAATAAACAACAACAACAAAACAAAGAACAATATATGGTCCGAAGCAGGATCGAACCCGTACTCCTTGGCACTGCGCCTTGCCACGAGAAGCAGAACGCTAGGGAACACTGCCACTCAGCTAACTAAAAATTATTTGTTATCGTGGACGATGTCTTTCACGCAGGTGTTCTCATGACTATAGCATAGGGTTACGATCACAGCTCGTGAATAAATTGTATTTCTGTACTAGTGGCTGGGTCGGTCGCGGGGGTATTTTTCTTTTTTTCCAACCACGAGTACAACTCACACCGCTTCAAAGCGGGAATCGAACACGGGTTGTCCGAACGTTAGTAGTAAAGGTGGAGGGCTTTTCCAAACTAGGCTACTGAGGCTCCACTACTCATCATCATCATTATCATCATCATCATCATCATCATCATCATCATCATCATCATCATCGAGTGCCGTCTCAGCAACGAAGGTTGGCTACCATGGAGCGCCATTCCACTCTGTCTCTTGCTTTGGTATTGCAGATTGTCATAGGCTGACTTGTCCATCTTTTTATGTTACTCGTCCATGTTATTCTTGGTCTGCCTCTGCCTCTTTTACTTTGTATTTTCCCTTCCAATATTACTTTTAGTAGGATGTTGTGTCTTTTAACATGACCCAAAAATTTCATTTGTCTTGTTCTAAATGTGTTTAGTAGTTCTCTTTTCATTTTCAGTTGTTTTAAAACTTCATCGTTCGTTTTCTTTTCTTTCCATCCAATTATACCTATTCTTTTATAAATCCACATTTCAAAGGCTTCCATTTTCTGTTCTGTTTTCTTGTCTAATGTCCATGTTTCTGCATCATACAGGAATATTGAGAAGTTGTAACATTTTGCTATTCTTAGTTTTAGCCCTGGCGTTATTTGTTTTGATTAGTATACTTTTCATGGCATTAAAATTACTTTTTGCCATTCCTATTCTTTTGTGTATTTCAGTTTTACATTTTCCATCACTTGTTATAGTATGTCCTGACTACTAGTAAAATATTTAAATGGAGAGCCGTTATCTCTGTCCTAGTAACGGTGTTACGGGAATGCTACTATTACAATCCTGGTGAAGATCGTAGTGGAGTGATATCATTGTGCTAGCAATGTGTACCAGAAATGGGTACCAAGGTAGTACTCTGGGAAGGTGAGGAATACCGCCTCCGCATCTTGAGTTTCGATGCTTGAAGCGACACTGTCCAGAAGTCTCCTAACATTTCTGGATAAGCGGCAGATAAAACTTGGGTGAAAATTCGCGTGCTAAGTTGTCGATTCAAGTATCGTACTTTACTTTTACCCCATACCTTTACCGTTACCTTTACATTTACTTTTACCTTTACCTTTACATTTACTTTTACCTTTACCTTTACCTTTACTTTTACTTTTACCTTTACTTTTACTTTTACCTTTACCTTTACCTTTACATTTACTTTCACCTTTACCTCTACCTTTACCTTTACCTTTACTTTTACTTTTACTTTTACCTTTACCTTACCTTTACCTTTACTTTTACTTTTACCTTTACCCTTACCCTTACCTTTACCTTTACCTTTACTTTACTTTTACCTTTACTTTTTACTTTTACTTTTAATTTACCTTCAATTTACTTTTACGTTTACCTTTACCTTCACCTTTACTTTTACTTTTACCTTTACCTTTACTTTTACCTTTATTTTTACTTTTAATTTGACTTTTACTTTTACCTTTACCTTTACTTTTACTTTTACCTTTGCTTTTACTTTTACTTTTAATTTTACCTTTACCTTTACGATGAGGTTGGATGAGCCGTGGAGCCGTCGATCGAGATCAAGCTTGACTCTGTGTCCTTCGCAGTCCAACTCACTTCACTAGCCACTGAACTGCCGGTACGCCCACCCACTGATTCACTGATCGATCAAAAAGATATGGGCGCTGCAAGTACTAATATTTCCCTATACACACAAAAGTAATGTTCTTTCTTTTTTTTTTTTTTTTTTTGCAAGTTCCTCAGCTTCGCGTACCAGAAATGCGTTTTTTTTTTTTTATTATTATTTTTTTTATTGTTACCTTGAACCTTAAGAAAAGAGGTGAGATGCAGAATGGCTCAGACAAAAGCAGCTTTCCAAAAAATGAGGAAGATACTATGCAATCCATTTTTGACAATAGAAACAAGAAAAAGAGTTCTTAAATGTCACGTAGAGCCAGTCTTAACTTACGGATGCGAGTCATGGACAATAGGACAACAGACAAGAAAATCACTGGAGTCTGCAGAAATGTGGTTTTACAGAATACCACGGACAGCTATGATGAGTAATGAAGAGGTTCTGAGAGAGGTCAAAGCAAAAAGAGAGCTAATTTCCAATGTTAGGAAGAAACAATCATCATTTTTTGGCCATGTAATGAGAAGAGAACAACTGGAATATATTGTAACAACTGGGAAAATTGAGGGATGAAGATATAGAGGGTAGCAAAGAGAAAAAATAACAGACGGCTTAAGAGAATGGCTTGGCAGAAGGTCAACAACAGAAATGATAAATAGCTGCCGAGATCGAAAGTTGTGGAGAGACATGATCACCTACGCCAGCAGGCCCGGTACTTGATGATGATGAACCTTAAGATCAGCAGGAACTGTAATCTCGAAGAATGTTTTTATTCCAGGAATAATATAAATAAACAATTTCTCAGAAATCTCAACTAACGTGAATCAATTAATTATTCATGATGCATGTGACTTATTATTCCTTTATTCTGATTGAAGGAATCTGCGAGCAGCATTTTGAGAACGGACGCGCAGAGAATCAAGAACGTACGACACAGAGAGATCAACATAAAAATACAAAGTGATATTCACACTGGTTCCGTAACTCAATAGAATATATTTACATAATGATGCTTTGTGATCGCTTGTAATCGTTGTGATCCGTTATATCAATTTACTCTTCATCTTAGGGGCCGCGGTGGCTGAGTGGTTAGTGAGTTCGTTTTCAATGAGACGGGCTCTGGTTCGAGTTGTTGAAGTGGGAGACTTTTGTTCGGTCCGAGAAGGTATTGGTGTTCAGCCAGCCTCTAAAATTAGGCACTAGATAGTATTCTGCTTGCTTGCGTTCTTTCGATGACTAAAGGAATACAACTTCTCATCATCCGCCCTTAAGAGGACGTTTAGTGGGCGTGTCTGCGTTGTGTTGTGGTTTGCAGTATAACTGTAATATTTGCGCCTTTCGGCCCAACACATCCGACTTCAGCATGACATTTTTGAGTACCGGGTTGTCTTCCCTCTTCGATCCTTACTCGATTGGCCAGACTAGACAGGTTAGTCTGTTACTAGAGGCACCGCGGAGAGGTGGAGCAGTGTCTGGATGGGTCTGGTTCACCGATCCTGGCGCATCCCATCAGCTGTTGGTCGCTGACAACTTCCAGCTCTGCTGCTGGGAGGAGACTGCCTCCACTTTAAATTTAAAAATCAGTCTTTGAGTTTTGTGTTTATATTTGTTTTAGAATCGTGCTTTCGCTGTCGTGTTGTTGTATAAATATTTGTTGTCTTGAATCTGATGAAGGCCTTTGCCGAAACGTCGTTGTTTGTCTTGTCTGTCTCTTTATAGGTTTAGCTTTTTAGTATTTTAATTAAAAAACTTTTGTTCTTTTTGGCGTTCGACAGTTTTTACCTTTGATGAAGTCCCTAGAGACTAGGAACTGAATTTTGCGTGTTACATGTTTTCATCCCTGGCAGGTGCGTGCACTGGGATCCCTCGCAATACAGGCTGATAATGAGGAAGATACTATGCAATCTATTTTTGACAGTAGAAGCAAGAAAAATGTTATTAAATGTTATGTAGAGCCAGTCTTAACATATGGACGTGAATCATGGACAACAGAACAACAGACAAGAAACTCACTGGAGTCTGTAGAAATGTGGTTTTACAGAAGAATGTTGAGAATACCATGGACTACTAAGAAGAGTAATGAAAACGTTCTGAAAGAGGCCAAAGCAAAAAGAGAGCTAATTTCCAATATTAGGAAGAAACAATCATCATTTTTTGGCTGTGATGAGAAGAGAACAACTGGAATATATTGTAACAACTGGGAAAATTGAGGGACGAAGAGATAGAGGGTAGCAAATAGAATAAAAATACAAGACAGTTTAAGAGAATGGCTTGGCAGAAGGTCAACAACAGAAATGATAAATAACTGTTGAGATCGAAAGTTGTGGAGAGACATGATCACCTACGCCAGCAGGCCCGGTACTTGATGATGATGATGATGATGATCTATTTAATGAATATGCTTATCTCCAATTGGTGTGGTAGCAACCACATCACCCAAAAATGTACCGTGGTCATAGGAAATAGCTCTTCTCTTAGACAAGAAAACAGAACAGAGAATTGAAGCCTTTGATATGTGGATCTATAGAAGAATAGGTAGAATTGGATGGAAGGAAAAGAAAACAAACGATGAAGTCTTAAAACAACTAAAAATGAAAAGAGAACTACTAAACACAATTCAAACAAGACAAATGCGATTTTTGGGCCATGTTAAAAGACACAACAGCCTACTAAAAGTAATCTTGGAGGGGAAAATACAAGGTAAAAGAGTCAGAGGCAGACCAAGACTAACCTGGACGAGTAACATCAAAAGATGGACAAACTAGCCTGTGACAACCTGCGCCATCAAAGCAGGAGACAGAGCAGAATGGCGCTCTGTGGTAGCCAACCTTCGTTGCGCAGATGGCACTCGATGATGATGATGATGATGATGATCCTTTCTCATTACATGGCCAAAAAATGGTGATTGTTTCTTCCTAATATTGGAAATTAGTTGGTCATATAGTAGATTGTTAATTATGCCAGGTAGTATCTCAAGGACTAAAAAAGAACCAAACATAGTGAAAGACGAGAAAGGGCCCCACTAAGGATGAAAGAAAGAAGGGGTCTCATATAAAAAGTAAAGTAAAGAGCCCCCGTCACGTCAAGTGGCGTATAAGGAATATGGTATTAGTGACCATAAATTTTACAGACCTTCAGCACATGATTTTTGAGATAATGTGGTCAGTATTACGCCCGTGCCGCTTCACTTTCCCAGAAAAAATCCGATACCCATTTAAGGCTGGGTGAATCTGGAAGCCGTCGGTTGGGATCGAACCCTACCTCTTGTCCTGTGTAGTCCAGTTCACTAACTACTGAGCTATCGCGGCTCCCAGGGGTCTCATATGGTAAGAGGAAAAAGAGAAAACAGGAGTGGTAAGGGAGAAGAATAGGATTGGTAAGGGAGAAGAACATGATTGGTAAGGGAGAAGAATAGGATTGGTAAGGGAGAAGAATAGGATTGGTAAGGGAGAAGAACATGATTGGTAAGGGAGAAGCACAGGATTGGTAAGGGAGAAGAACAGGATTGGTAAGGGAGAAGAACAGGATTGGTAAGGGAGAAGAACATGATTGGTAAGGGAGAAGAGCATGATTGGTAAGGGAGAAGAACATGATTGGTAAGGGAGAAGAACAGGAGTGGTAAGGGAGAAGAACATGATTGGTAAGGGAGAAGAACAGGAGTGGTAAGGGAGAAGAACATGATTGGTAAGGGAGAAGAACAGGATTGGTAAGGGAGAAGAACAGGATTGGTAAGGGAGAAGAACAGGATTCGTAAGGGAGAAGAACATGATTGGTAAGGGAGAAGAACAGGATTGGTAAAGGAGAAGAACAGGATTGGTAAGGGAGAAGAACATGATTGGTAAGGGAGAAGAGCATGATTGGTAAGGGAGAAGAACATGATTGGTAAAGGAGAAGAACAGGATTGGTAAGGGAGAAGAACATGATTGGTAAGGGAGAAGAGCAGGATTGGTAAGGGAGAAGAACAGGGGGGACGATATTGCCACACTTCTTGGTGACAATGCAAGTTTGTGTCTTTAATCTACAGACCGAAAGACTCCAATAGAGACCCCGCAAATGAAAATAAATGCCGGGAAGGTAATCTTGGACCCCAGATTTTCAATCGAGTCTACATTCTCTATCCAAACTCTTATCTCTGATTTCGAACATTGAGTGATTGATTCTACGTGAGAAGATTGGACAAGAAGGCAGTCGGATATTGGGGGCAAAGATTGCTGTTTTTAAGAATGTCAATTTCCGTGACGGATGAGGCAATTTGCGGATCTATCGTAGCATAAGGTAACTGGTGCAGAGAGGAGGGAATAAATGGAGTGACGATGAGAAAGGGTAGGCTGGAGCGGGGAGTTTATGTTTAAGGTGTGATGTATTTAGGGGGAAGTGTGAGTGGGTGGGAAAGTGAGTGCGTGGGTGAAGGTGTAATGGTGTGGGTGGTTATCTGAAATAGAGGTTCGGCGAGTGAGTTTATGGGTTAGTGAAAGAGTGAGCTGGTGGGTGGGTGAGTGTGTGATTGTGTGGGTGATTATTTGAGTGAGAGGTTCAGTGAGTGAGCTGCTAGGTGAATGATTGAGTGAGATGGCTTGTGAGTGGGTGTGTGATTGCGTTGGTGAATATTTGAGTGAGAGATTCGGTGAGTGAGTTACTGGGTGAGGGAATTGGTGGGTGGGTGTGTGATTATGTGGGTCGGGATTTGAATCAAAAGCTGGGTGAGTGAATGACTAGAAGAGAGAGAGAGTGAGTGGGGTAGTGGTTGGGTGGATGAGTGGGTGAGTGATTGAGTGAGTGGGTAGGTGGGTGAGTGAGTGTATGATTGTTCGGATGGTATTTGAATGAATGGCTGTATAAGTGAGCGAATGGATGAGCGAGTGAGTGAAAGGGTGAGTGGATGGATGAGTGGATGGATGATGAGTGGATGGATAAATGAGTGAGTGAAAGAATGAGTGGAAAGATGAATGAGTGAGTGAAAGGGTAAGAGGATGGATGAATAAGTGAGTAAAAGGGCGAGTGGACGGATGAAAGAGTGAGTTAAAGGGTGAGTGGGTGGATGAATGCATGAGTGAGCGAATGGGTGAGTGGATGGTTGAATAAATTAGTGAAAGGGTGAGTTAATGAAGGAATGAATGAACGAAAGGGTAAGTGGATAGATGAATTAATTAGTGAAAGGGTGAGTGGATGGATGGATGAATGAATGAGTGAAAGGGTGAGTGGATGGATGAATGAATTAGTGAAAGGGTGAGTGGATAGATGAATGAATTAGTGAAAGGGTGAGTGGATGGATGGATGAATTAGTGAAAGGGTGAGTGGATAGATGAATGAATTAGTGAAAGGGTGAGTGGATAGATGAATGAATTAGTGAAAGGGTGAGTGGATAGATGAATGAATTAGTGAAAGGGTGAGTGGATGGATGAATGAATTAGTGAAAGGGTGAGTGGATGGATGAATGAATTAGTGAAAGGGTGAGTGAATGAATGAATGAATGAGTGAGTGATATGGTGAGTTGATGAATGAATGAATAAGTGAGTGAAAGGGTGAATGAATGAATGAATGAGTGGGTGAAAGGGTGAGTGAATGAATGAATGAATGAGTGAGTGATATGGTGAGTTGATGAATGAATAAGTGAAAGGATGAGTGAAAGGGTGAGTGGATGGATGAATGGGTGAGTGAAAGAGTGAGTGGATGGATAAATGAGTGAGTGAAAGGGTGAGTGGATGAATGAATGAGTTAGTGAAAGGGTGAGTGGATGAATGAATGAGTGAGTGAAAGGGTAAGTGAATGGATGAATGAGTGAAAGGGTGAGTGGGTAGATAAACGAGTGCTTTGGTGAGTGGGTTGGTGGGTAGGTGATTGATTGAGTAAATGAGTGGGTGAGTGAGTAAATGACAGAGTGAGAGGTGGGCGGGAGAGTTACTTAGTGGGTGAGTGGGTGAGTGCGTGGCTAGGTGGGTAAGTGAGCGAACAGGTGAGTGTGGGATTGAGTGAGAGACTGAGTAGGTGGTTTAGTGGTGTGCCTTTGAGTGAGTAAATTAATTGGTGGGTGGGTAAATGATTGAGTGAGTGGATTAATGAGTAAGTAAGGGAGTGATTGTTTGAATGTGTTGGTTATTGAGTGGGTGGGTGAGTGTGTGAAGTACTGGAAGAAAAAGATGACTGAAAAAAAAACTGTGTGAGTGGGTAAGGTGAGTTAGAACAGAGGAAGTAGGTAAAAGGGCGAGAGCTGAGTGACATGAATGGATAAGAGTTGATTGAGTGAGTGAGATTAATAGATGAGAATGGATGGAGTGAGTGAGATTAATATATGAGAGTGGATGGAGTGGGTGGGATTAATATATGAGAGTGGATGGAGTGGGTGGGATTAATAGATGAGAGTGGATGGAGTAATTGAGATTAATAGAAGAGAGTGAATGGATTGAGTGAGATTAATAGAAGAGAGTGGATGGAGCGAGTGAGATTAATAGATGAGAGTGGATGGAGAGAGTGAGATTAATAGATGAGAGTGGATGGAATGAGTGAGATTAATAGATGAGAGTGAATGGAATGAATTAGATTAATAGATGAGAGTGGATGGAATGAGTGAGATTAATAGATGAGAGTGGATGGAATGAGTGAGATTAATAGATGAGAGTGGATGGAATGAGTGAGATTAATAGATGAGAGTGGATGGAGTGAGTGAGATTAATAGATGAGAGTGGATGGAGTGAGTGAGATTAATAGATGAGAGTAGATGGAGTGAGTGAGATTAATAGATGAGAGTGGATGGAGTGAGTGAGATGAATAGATGAGAGTGGATGGAGTGAGTGAGATTAATAGATGCGAGTGGATGGAGTGAGTGAGATTAATGGATGAGAGTTGATGGAATGAGTGAGATTAATAGAAGAGAGTGGATGGAGTGAGTAAGGTTAATAGATGAGATTGGATGGAGTGAGTGAGATGAATAGATAACAGTGGATGGAGTGAGTGAGATGAATAGATGAGAGTGGATGGAGTGAGTGAGATTAATAGATGAGAGTGGATGGAGTGAGTGAGATTAATAGATGAGAGTGGATGGAGTGAGTGAGATGAATAGATAACAGTGGATGGAGTGAGTGAGATGAATAGATAACAGTGGATGGAGTGAGTGAGATTAATAGAAGAGAGTGGATGGAGTGAGTGAGATTAATAGAAGAGAGTGGATGGAGTGAGTGAGATTGATAGAAGAGAGTGGATGGAGTGAGTGAGGTTAATAGATGAGAGTAGATGGAGTGAGTGAGATTAATAGATGAGAGTGGATAGAGCGAGTGAAATTAATAGAAGAGAGTGGATGAATTAAGTGAGATGAATAGAAGAGAGTAGATGGAGTGAGTGAGAATAATAGATGAGAGTTGATGGAGTGAGTGAGATTAATAGATGGGACATCTTTTCACCTATGGACATGTTCGGAGTGCAATAAATGTGATCCACCCATAATTTAATAACTGAATGGATGAGAGTGGATGCAGTGTGAAGAATGGATGAGGGTTGAGGAAGTGTGGGAGAGTAATGGATGAGAGGATAGAATGAGTGATGTACTCAATGAGAAACGAACGAGTGAGAGAAAAGGATGCAGAGCGAATCAGATGACATTTACAGCAGAGCTGGTGAGATAGTGCATTTAAAAGACGGTTTCTGTGTTTCGTTTACGAAGCCAGATTTATTTCATTGTCTCTCCTTTGATCATTTTTTATACTCCCTCTCTTTATTTCACTAAGTTCTTGCATCCACTATCTTTCCACTTACTCAAACCCGCATCCGTTTCCTCCATTCACACTTATTCCCTGACTCAGTCCACCATTCACACTGATTCTCACATTCATTCCACCATTCACACTCATCCTTTCACTCACTCCACCATTCACACTCTTTCCTCACTCAGGCCACCATTCACACTGATTCCCTTACTCACTCAACATTCCCACTGACTCCCTCATTCATTCCACCATTCACACTGATTCCCTCACTCAGTCCACCATTTACACTGATTCCCTCATTCATTCCACCATTCACACAGATTCTCTCACTAAGTCCTTCATTCACACTTATTCCCTCACTCAGTCTTCCATTCACACTCATTCCCCCACTCAGTCTACCATTCACACTCGTTCACAAATACCAATCAATCTACCATTCACACTCATTCCCCTACTCAGTATACCATTAACACTCTTTCCCTCACTCAGTCCTCCAATCACCCTCATTCCCCCACTCAATCTACCATTCATACTCATTCCACCACTCAGTCTACCATTCACACTCATTCCCTCACTCAGTCCTCCATTTACACTCATTCCTACACTCATACTACCACTCACACTCATTCCACCACTCAATCTACCATTCACCCTCAATCCCCCACTCAGTCTACCATTCACACTCAGTCCACCATTCACACTCATTCTCCCACTCAATCCTCCATTTCCCACACGTTCACTCACTTTGTCCACCATTCCCACTCAGTCCTCCATTTCCATCTGTCCTCTATTCCCACTCCTTCCCTCACCCTATCCCTTCACACTCACCCTTTCTCATACTCACTCTTAATCAACACTCACTCCACTCCACTCTCCTCACCCTCTCACCACCCCCCTCCCAGACAACTAACCCTCCTTCCACGTTAAACACTGGGAATCTATTTCAAGTCACGTCTGACGTGACTGTTGATACAATCGGCGTGACAAAAGGGACTCCCAGTCCACTATCATATGCAAATAGATCAGCCACCTCTCTCTGATCGACTGCTGTACGGACTTCTTGTGTTTAACTTAATCTTGATGCAGTACAGATGACCTCTCCAGGGACAAGCTCTCTGTTCGGATCTCTGGTAAGAGCCCGTTCCTGACATTTGCTTTTGATGTCGTAAATTACGACTACAGTGGGTTAAGATTGGCTGACATATTCATAGTGTCCAGAAATTGATTGTTGGGTTCTGTAGATTGAAGATGGATTGTTGATTCTGTATATTAAAGATGGATTGTTGGATTCCGTAGATTGAAGACGGATTGTTGGATTATGAAGATTGAAGACGGATTGTTGGATTCCGTAGATTGAAGATGGATTATTGGATTATGGAGATTGAAGATGGATTGTTGGATTATGGAGATTGAAGATGGATTGTTGGATTATGGAGATTGAAGACGGATTGTTGGATTATGGAGATTGAAGGTGAATTGTTGGATTATGGAGATAGAAGATGGATTGTTGGATTATGGAGATTGAAGGTGGATTGTTGGATTATGGAGATTGAAGATGGATTATTGGATTATGGAGATTGAAGATGGATTGTTGGATTATGGAGATTGAAGATGGATTGTTGGATTATGGAGATTGAAGACGGATTGTTGGATTATGGAGATAGAAGATGAATTATTGGATTATGGAGATTGAAGGTGGATTGTTGGATTATGGAGATTGAAGGTGGATTGTTGGATTATGGAGATTGAAGGTGGATTGTTGGATTATGGAGATTGAAGAGTAATTGTTGGATTATGAAGATTGAAGACGGATTGTTGGATTATGGAGATTGAAGAGTGATTGTTGGATTGTGAAGATTGAAGATGGATTGTTGGATTATGGAGATTGAAGACGGATTGTTGGATTATGGAGATTGAAGACGGATTGTTGGATTCTGTATATTATAGACGGATTGTTGGATTCTGTATATTAAAGACGGATTGTTGGATGGGTAATCGCCGTTATGGATGGATCAAGTGGTCATGTGGATCGGGGATGTCGTTTCGGGTGGATTTTTGGTTTATTTCCTGTGTGGCAGAGGGTTTTCTCTATTGGTATTTGGGGAAATAATATGTACACTTCGCAGCGACTGCATATGACTAAAGCCTTATTTCTCATTCTATTAGTTAACATGTCAGCGGAAGATATAAATAGGATGGTGATGCAATAGACTAATTGTTAGTTTTTAAATATGGGTGGATGGGTGGGTGGGTGGGTTGATGGGCGAGTAGATGAGTGTGTTGGTGGGTGTGTGGGTAGTTGGGTGGGTGAGTGGGTGGTTGGGTGGGTGAGTGATTAAGTGACTGGGTGGATGTGTGGGTGGATGGATGGATGGACAGGTGGTTGGGTGATGGATGGGTGAATGGATGGATGGAGGGGAGTGTGGTGATATATGAGTGGATGGATGGAGGGTGGGTGTGTAATGAATGGGTGGATGGATGGAGGGGTAGATAATGGATGGGTGGATGGAGGGGTGGGTGGTGATGGATGAGTAGGTGGTGATAGATGAGTGGGTTGATGTAGGGGTGAATGGTGGATGGATGGATGGAGGGTGGATAATTGATGGGTGGATGGAGGGGTGGGTGGTGATAGATGAGTGGGTGGATTTAGGGGTGAATGATGGATGGGTGGATGATGGATGGATGGAGGGTGGGTGGGTATTGATGGGTGGATGGATAGAGGTTGGGTGGGTATTGATGGGTGGATGGATAGAGGGTGGGTGGGTATTGATGGGTGGATGGATGGAAGGTGGGTGGGTATTGATGGGTGTATGGATGGATGGTGGGTTGAGGTGTGATGGATGGGTGAATGGATGGAGGGGTGGATAGAGGGTGAGTGGGGATGGATGGGTGGGTGGTGATGGATGAGTTGGTTGTGATAGAGAATGGATGGATGGAGGGGTGGTTTATGGATGGGTAGGTGGATGGATAAAGGGAGGGTAGGTCTGTAATGAATGGGTGGGTGGATGTGTGGATGGATAGAGGGAGGGTGGGTCTGTAAAGAATGGGTGATGGATGGAGGGATGGATGAGTGGATGGATGAGTGGATGGATGAGTGGATATATATGTGGATGAGTAGGTGAATTGATAGCTGGATGGATGGATAAGTTGATGGATGGATAGCTGGATGGATAGGTAGATGGTGGAATTTGGGGATTGGTGGGTGGATGGAGGGATCGATGCTTGGGTGGATGGATATGTGGATGTGTGGGTGTGTTATGGTGGGTGTATGGATGGGTGGATGGATGGGTGAATTTGTGTGTTGATGAATGGATGGGTGAATTTGTGTGTAGATGAATGGGTGAATTTGTATGTAGATGAATGGATGGATGGATGGATGAATTTGTGTGTAGATGGATGGATGGGTGAATTTGTATGTAGATGGATGGATGTATGAGTGAATTTGTGTGTTGATGGATGAGTGAATTTGTGTGTGGATGGGTGGATGGATGGATGAATGTGTGTGTAGATGGGTGGATGGATGGGTGAATTTTTGTGTAGATGGGTGGATGGATGGGTGAATGTGTGTGTAAATGGATGGATGGATGGGTGCATTTGTGTGTGGATGGATGGGTGAATTTGTGTGTAGATGGGTGGATGGATGGGTGAATTTGTGTGTGGATGGGTGAATTTGTGTGTGGATGGGTGGATGGATGGGTGAATTTTTGTGTAGATGGGTGAATTTGTGTGTGGATGGGTGGATGTATGGATGAGTGTGTGTAGATGGGTGGATGGATGGGTGAATTTGTGTGTGGATGGGTTGATGGATGGGTGAATTTGTGTGTGGATGGATGGGTGAATTTGTGTGTAGATGGGTGGATGGATGGGTGAATTTGTGTGTGGATGGGTGGATGGATGGGTGAATTTGTGTGTAGATGGGTGGATGGGTGGGTGAATTTGTGTGTGGATGGGTGGATGGATGATTGAATTTGTGTGTAGATGGATGGATGGGTGGAGGCATTGGTGGATGTATTTTTAAGTAGATTGGTGGATGGATGGGTGGATAAATTGGTGGGTGGATAGATGGATGGAAGATTGGGTGGGTGGATGAATGAATATGTGGATGGATGGTTAGTGGATATTTCGATCTTTTTATTACGAACATTGACTTAAGTAAGAAAGTTTAATTATATATGTGTGTGAGTGTGTGTATGTGTGCGAGTGTGTGTATGTGTGTGAGTGTGTGTATGTGTGTGAATGTGTGTATGTGTGTGAGTGTGTGTATGTGTGTGAGTGTGTGTATGTGTGTGTGTGTGTGTATGTGTGTATGTGTGTGTATGTGTGTGTGTATGTGTGTGTGTGTGTGTATGCATGGTATGACAGATTGGAACCACTTCCATAAGAACATCGATTTTTAAAATGAGTGAAATGTACTAGGCTGAAGACATCTTCTCTCTAAACGATGCAAAAATGTCAAGATTTGAACTAAAGTGTCACTTGTAGATCAAAACCAACAGTTGTTTTCAGCACTTTAATAACGGGAGTAGTATCTCTAGTCACTGGGATATCGTTCAAACATTTTGTTTCGTTTAAGCCATACGATTAGTACGAGCATGCTTCTCTTGTGCTTGCCTTCTGGGATCAAAATTGTTTTGGTACCTGTGACATGAACATTAATATTAATATTAATATAAAGCACATTTCTGCACATTCACGACAGCCACACTCAGGTTACCATTTCCTTTTCATTTTGACCTCGGCCTGACACACAGGATAGATATATTTTGATTATTTTTGCTTGGATGTTTCGTTATTAGTTTTATTTACATATCCGTGTGTGTTTTTGGTTTTTTTTTGTTCCTGCTGAAGGCCTATTGGGCCGAAACGTCGTTTAATCTGTGTCGTCCACTAATCACGTAAAGCTTCTAACATACTTTTTTTTCTATTTTTTAATTTTTCCTCACATGAACATTAACTTGGTCTGACGGACAACGTGACAAACGTGGAGGTCCTCACTCACACAGGCCTCCCGAGCATCTACGTGCTGCTCAAACAACGTAGGTTACGTTGGGTTATTGAGTTATTTGCGGGTCATCATCATTGCACTCCGAACATGTCCGTAGGTGCTCAGATCACCTCCTCAGCAAGTCTCACAGTGTCGAGCCACTGACGATTCCAGTTCTGTGTTGGTTGAGTAAGTCTTCTTACACGCCCACTAAGTTTCTCGTTTCTAAGTGTGCCCATCTTAACTCAAATCTCTTTCATCTGAAGGAGTGACGTGGACTCGTGGTTGTCGAAGTCCTGTGTCCTTCCCACTTCCCGTAGGGCATTGATGATGTCCGCCCGATCCATTGGTTGACCATCTTCAACAATAGCGCAGCTAGCCAACCGGTCCACTCTTTCATTTCCCCGTACTCTCGCATGTCCTGGGACGTAGACAAAGGTGACCATTCGTATTTTTTTATTTCTGCAACGACTCTACCCATTGCATGCGTACATATCCCGTCTCCACTTTTCTTATCATGCTCATCGAATCACTCAGTATACAGGCGTGTGTGTAGTCTTGTGACTCTAACCATTTGAATGCCTTGGTCACTGCCATCGCCTCCATCGTCATGCAACTCGTGATCATAACGTATCCACCACTGTCTTCCTTGACTATTCTGCCTGCCGAGCATGTTGTAAATGCCCATGCACTACTTTGCTGCTTACACCGTATGAAAGATGGCCGCGTAATAAAAGATATACTCTATGGATAACTAGCAGATGGTAAAAGAACTAGGGCTCGGAAAACATCGATTTATAAACGTGACATGAAGACTAAACATAAACCCAGCAACCTGGGAAGAAATAGCTGCAGACCGCAATCTTTGGAAACACACTCTAAAGCTCCAACTCAAACAGGAAGCGGACAGATTCATTGAAAAAGAAAAAAAACATGTCGAAAGAAAAGAAAAAATATTCCTAGGAGATCTTAAAAATCCAGGATTATGAACTATGACTGATGGAGACTACTACTACTACCTTATCTGTTACTGTCGTCCACGTTTTCTTTCTCCATGCCACGATTTCAGATTACTCATGCTCATTTACTTTAGGGAATTATGGAAGGAAGAGGTATGTACTACAGCACTCAGAAAAAAATGACAAATAAACAACAACAGAAAAAAAAACAAAGAATAATATATGGTCCGAAGCAGGATCGAACCCGTACCCCATGGCACTGTGCCTTGCCACGAGAAGCCGAACGCATAGGAACACTGCCACTCAGCTAACTAAAAAAATAGCTATTGCGGACAATGTCTTACGCGAAGGTGTTCTCATGACTATAGCATAGGGTTACTATCACGATAGGGTTCTGTCGTGGCAAGGCGCAGTGCCCTGGAGTACGGGTTCGATCCTGCTTCGGGCCATATATTGTTCTTTTTTTTCTGTTGTTGTTTATTTGTTTTTTTTTTTCTGAGTGCTGTAGTACATACCTCTTCCTCCTATGATTCCCTGAATTATCGCCTCGGAAGTTTCCCTCTATAATAATATTCATTTATTATTATTTGTCTTCATTTACTATATATTGTCCTCTGTCGTCTTCTTTCTCTCTACATACAAAATTAGGTTCGATTGTCCAGCATTCTCTCTCTCTCTCTCTCTCTCTCTCTCTCTCTCTCTCTCTCTCTCTCTCTGACGCTATCTAACTCCCTGTTTATACATTCACTTAACATTATTAATCTCACTAACTCTGTACAAGTCTTCTTCATTATGTCCTTCCTCCATCTTTCATGAGTGAAGTTTAACTGACCAGTATTTTCACTCTCTGTTATTATTTATTTCTCTTTCATATCATAAAGTTGAACTGTCTTATGTCCCTTTCTCACTCTCTCCTTTCTCTCCTTTACTGTTTCTCCTTCGTGTCAGTTTTGAACTGTCATATTCTACCTTCTCCCCACTCTCCCCTTCCACTTTTTCTCCCTCTTATCACAATTTTGAACTCCCTTATTCCACATTCTCCCTCTCTCCCCTTTCTCCCCTCCTTTTTCTCCTTCGTGTCACAATTTTGAACTGTCATATTCTATTTCTCCCTCTCTCTCCTTCTCCTTCGTGTCACAATTTTGAACTGTCATATTCTATTTCTTCCTCTCTCTCCTTCTCCTTCGTGTCACAATTTTGAACTGTCATATTCTATTTCTCCCTCTCTCTCCTTCTCCTTCGTGTCACAAGTTGAACTGTCATATTCTATTTCTCCCTCTCTCTCCTTCTCCTTCGTGTCACAATTTTGAACTGTCATATTCTATTTCTTCTTCTCTCTCCTTCTCCTTCGTGTCACAATTTTGAACTGTCATATTCTATTTCTCCCTCTCTCTCCTTCTCCTTCGTGTCACAAGTTGAACTGTCATATTCTATTTCTCCTCTCTCTCCTTCTCCTTCGTGTCACAATTTTGAACTGTCATATTCTATTTCTCCTTTCTCCCTCTCTCTCCTTCTCCTTCGTGTCACAATTTTTGAACTGTCATATTCTATTTCTTCCTCTCTCTCCTTCTCCTTCGTGTCACAATTTTCAACTGTCATATTCTATTTCTTCCTCTCTCTCCTTCTCCTTCGTGTCACAATTTTGAACTGTCATATTCTATTTCTCCCTCTCTCTCCTTCTCCTTCGTGTCGCAATTTTGAACTGTCATATTCTATTTCTCCTCTCTCTCCTTCTCCTTCGTGTCACAATTTTGAACTGTCATATTCTATTTCTCCCTCTCTCTCCTTCTCCTTCGTGTCACAATTTTGAACTGTCATATTCTATTTCTCCCTCTCTCCACTTCTCCTTCGTGTCGCAATTTTCAACTGTCATATTCTATTTCTCCCTCTCTCTCCTTCTCCTTCGTGTCACAAGTTGAACTGTCATATTCTATTTCTTCCTCTCTCTCCTTCTCCTTCGTGTCACAATTTTGAACTGTCATATTCTATTTCTCTCTCTCTCTCCTTCTCCTTCGTGTCACAAGTTGAACTGTCATATTCTATTTCTTCCTCTCTCTCCTTCTCCTTCGTGTCACAATTTTGAACTGTCATATTCTATTTCTTCCTCTCTCTCCTTCTCCTTCGTGTCACAAGTTGAACTGTCATATTCTATTTTCTCCCTCTCTCTCTCCTTCTCCTTCGTGTCACAAGTTGAACTGTCATATTCTATTTCTCCCTCTCTCTCCTTCTCCTTCGTGTCACAATTTTGAACTGTCATATTCTATTTCTCCCTCTCTCTCCTTCTCCTTCGTGTCACAATTTTGAACTGTCATATTCTATTTCTCCCTCTATCTCCTTCTCCTTCGTGTCACAATTTTGAACTGTCATATTCTATTTCTCCCTCTCTCTCCTTCTCCTTCGTGTCACAATTTTGAACTGTCATATTCTATTTCTCTCTCTCTCTCCTTCTCCTTCGTGTCACAATTTTGAACTGTCATATTCTATTTCTCCCTCTCTCTCCTTCTCCTTCGTGTCACAATTTTGAACTGTCATATTCTATTTCTCCCTCTCTCTCCTTCTCCTTCGTGTCACAATTTTGAACCGTCATATTCTATTTCTCCTCTCTCTTCTTCTCCTTCGTGTCACAATTTTGAACTGTCATATTCTATTTCTCCCTCTCTCTCCTTCTCCTTCGTGTCACAATTTTGAACTGTCATATTCTATTTCTCCCTCTCTCTCCTTCTCCTTCGTGTTACAATTTTGAACTGTCATATTCTATTTCTCCCTCTCTCTCCTTCTCCTTCGTGTTACAATTTTGAACTGTCATATTCTATTTCTCCCTCTCTCTCCTTTTCCTTCGTGTTACAATTTGAACTGTCATATTCTATTTCTCCCCCTCTCTCTTCTTCCTTCGTGTCACAATTTTGAACTGTCATATTCTATTTCTCCCCCTCTCTCCTTCTCCTTCGTGTCACAATTTTGAACTGTCATATTCTATTTCTCCTTTCTCCCTCTCTCTCCTTCTCCTTCGTGTCACAATTTTGAACTGTCATATTCTATTTCTCCCTCTCTCTCCTTCTCTTCGTGTTACAATTTTGAACTGTCATATTCTATTTCTCCCTCTCTCTCCTTCTCCTTCGTGTTACAATTTTGAACTGTCATATTCTATTCTTCCTCTCTCTCCTTCTCCTTCGTGTCACAATTTTGAACTGTCATATTCTATTTCTCCCTCTCTCTCCTTCTCCTTCGTGTCACAATTTTGAACTGTCATATTCTATTTCTCCCTCTCTCTCCTTCTCCTTCGTGTTACAATTTTGAACTGTCATATTCTATTTCTCCCTCTCTCTCCTTCTCCTTCGTGTTACAATTTTGAACTGTCATATTCTATTTCTCCCTCTCTCTCCTTTTCCTTCGTGTTACAATTTTGAACTGTCATATTCTATTTCTCCCCCTCTCTCCTTCTCCTTCGTGTCACAATTTTGAACTGTCATATTCTATTTCTCCCCCTCTCTCCTTCTCCTTCGTGTCACAATTTTGAACTGTCATATTCTATTTCTCCCTCTCTCTCCTTCTCCTTCGTGTCACAAGTTGAGCTGTCCTATTCCACCTTCTTCCTCTCTCTCCCCTCACTCTTATTCTCCTTCGTATCACAAAGTTAAACTGCCCTATTCTACCATCTCCCTCTCTCCTCTTTCTCCCATTCTCCTTCGTATCACAAGTTGAACTCTCCTATTCCACCTTCCTCCTCTCTCTCCCCTCACTCTTTTTCTCCTTCATATCACAAAGTTAAACTGCCCTATCTCCCTCTCTTCTCCCATCCCCAAATCTACCCTCCTCCACAAATGATCCCCTTCTATCATCCTCTATTTCCCCTGACATTTCCACTAATACCAAAGCCTATTGATTATTCTTTTTTACCAGCTCGGCTCAGAACGAGATAATCCTTGTCCGAAACGTTGATCCGATCTAGGTCATCGGCAGCGATATTCAATCCACTTGGATGTCTAGTTTCTGTTTTCAACAATCGCTTATTCTCGTCAAATAAGCTACAATCACTACAATTATAGTGCTCTTTGTTATAACGCAGTTTGTTTGTTATAGTGCTCTTTGTTTGGTGAAATGGTTTTTGTTATAAAGTACTTTGTTTTAGTACAGTGCTCTTTGTTTGTTGTAGTGTTATTTAGTTGTTGTAGTGCTCTTTGTTGCAGTGTTCTTTATTTGTAGTAGTGCTCTTTGTTTGTTATAGAGCTCTTTAGTTTGTTATGATGTTCTTTATTTGTTGTAGTGCTCTTTGTTGTAGTGCTCTTTGTTTGTTATAGAGCTCTTTATTTTATGATAATGTTTGTTGCAGTGCTCTTTGTTTGTTCAAGTAATATTTATTTGTTGTAGTGCTATTTTTTTGTTATGGTGTTCTTTTTTGTTGTAGTGCTCTTTGTTGCAGTGCTCTTTGTTGTAATGTTCTTTGTTTGTTATAGAGCTCTTTATATTGTTATAATGTTTTTGCTTGTTATAGTGCGCCTTCTTTGTTCTAGTGATCTTTGTTTGTTGTGATGCGCTTTATTGTAATGTTATTATTTGCTTCTGTGTTATATCTCGTTGTAGTCCGCTTTATGATGGTAGTGATGTGTTCTTATTTGTTGCTGTGTTCTTGTTTGTTATAGAAGTCTTGTGTGTTACAGTTATATTATTTTTTAAATGCACTGAACGGTTGTAGTGCTCTTGTTTGTTGTAGTGCTCGTGTTTGTTGTAGTGCTCGTGTTTGTTGTAGTGCTCTTCTTTGTTGCAGTGCTCATGTTTGTTGTAGTGCTCTTAGTTGTAGTGCTTGTGTTTGTTGTAGTGCTCTTGTTTGGTGTAGTGCTCGTGTTTGTTGCAGTGCTCGTGTTTTTTGTAGTGTCTTGTTTGTTGCAGTAAATGTGTTTATTGTAGTACTCTTATTTGTTGTAGTAAATGTGTTAGTAGTATAGCAGGGTCCAACTAAGTCGTATTTGGACCGTAAATTAACAAAGACATATAGTGTGGTGCGCAGCGCACCACATGTACATGAGAGACAGGGGGAGTTAACCGTGACATTTCGTGTCGAGGTATTGACCTCTAGTCCAGGTGACCCGGAAGTGACGTGTTTATGTCTGGTGTGTCCTGGCTTTGGAGTTCTTGATCGTTAGTGATAGGTTAGTAGATTATACAACAGCATTGAAAAACAATCAATATAAAACAAAAGACAAAAGATATATTTTATTCTTTTATTATCTCAATAGGTGTATAACATACAGTGGATATTATATAACACTACAAAAATATTCAGTACATTGAGTCAATATATAGTACATGGATAACATTTATTTATAGATAGGTAGTTGGATGTCTGCTTAGCTCTATGTCATAAATGAATCATAAGGGGTGAAACTGTTAGAGATTGCTGGGTAGTCTAAGCTGGTAGTGTAAAGAGTTAAATATCTAGAGGAGTTGTCGAGACGTTATCATCAGCTACCTTTCTTTTTATATAGAAATAGGAAAGAGCATTTCTTGTTTGACTGTAGGAAAATATGGAATTATTTAAGACTTTGAAACCTACATTTTTCCCACCCTTAGCCTTTTGCGTAGCGAGAACCTCTAAAAACATATCTTTATCTAATTTGTTGTGTTGCTTGCTTAGCCCTTTACAACTGATTTTATCGTAATCCCCACTACAATGGTACGTCTTACTACATAAGCTAACAAGAGCTGTCCCTTCGTACTCTAGTTTAAAAAGCCCGGGCGTTCGTTTGGTGTATGCTTTAACACCCTTACAGTTTATACAGTCTGTCTTGCTAGTATGTTCATCGCAAAACTCAGCAGGAAACCAGTCTTTATATACACTATTAAACTCATCCCGCAGACCTGACTTAACTATATCCTCTAGCTTAGGTGCACTTAAAGCCAAGTATAAACTATCAGTATCTGTTTCACATAACTGAAAGTTGGACCTATCTACAAACTTATCTAAGAACTCGAAATAAAAATCTAACATACGAAGTTTTGCGTACTGGTAGACGAAGAAACCGATTTGTAGGGGTAAATCCCAAACAGTTTTCTTTTTCTCCATCTCAATTTCAAAAGATCCTCCCCTATTTCAGTCATCTTTTTAAACCGGGAACTATTAATCATTTTCGATATCTCATCCCCCTGAACGTACGAGACAGCGCTATGATTGGCCTTATTGGTTAGAGTCTTCCCGTAGGCTGAGTTTCCTAAGAGCTTCATCGTATCGCTTACTATAGATTGACTTTCGTCTAGATCACCAGCCCTCCTAGCATCAGAAACCATTTCGCCAAACTTTTTAAAACAACTAGACGGTTGATATTCTATCACTTGATAAATTTTTGTTACCACCAATCCATGGTCTAAATACCATTTTAACAGTGGCGTTGCCAACAAAATTTTTTCCCCGACATAACTACCTATTAGGGTGCGACGAGGGTTGACAACAAGTTATGTTTGAGGGCATATTCACCCATAAACGGTCCAATATCATCACGCGTGACGTCAATATTTTTGAAAATTGGAGTCATCTCACTGAAATGTTCCTTCAGGCGGTCGGGGACGTGTAGATCACATTCCACTAAACCAAAACATGTCCCATCTGAAACAGAAGTCAGAATCTGTTTATCACTGAGAGGGAGCCCTTCTTTAGAGTAAGAGGGTCTAGCTCGGGGGATGGCTTTAGAAAGGAAAGCCCTAATGTTTGGGTCAGACTTTTTCAGAGCCTGCCACTCACATTCCCACATAACTTCTACTGGGACTTTGACCTCCTCAGTTAGATAGATGTGTATCTCACATGTTTTTTCAAACAGCTCGAACAAGGGCTTATTATTAACAGGGTTTCTATCTTTATCTTTGGTGAGGGGACAGTCTTTGTGACCATGGTACAAACAACCATGAAAATTATAGCCTCTTCTATTGGATTTATCCCACCCATCCACAGGGATATTTCTATCACCTAACCGAAACTCCCTCCCATTAAACTGAGTTTTCAACTCCACCCTTTTCTGGTGAGCGACCCACGTTAGCCACTCTCTACTTTGTTGGACATAATAGTTATCTTTTTCGACCCTAAACCCGGTCTCCATTCTTCTAATAATTGGGTAATCTGTTGGCATTGGGTTCATCAGAGCCCAAAGATACAACGCGTTGGCATCGTAACCTTGGATGGATTTGACTACCTGTCCGCCCCTAATAAACGTTTTGCCTACCTCGTGATACCTATGGAAAATTATAGAGGGACCCCCGACAATATTATCTCTAATCATTTTGTGTAGACTCGCCTGTTTGCTCGAACATAAACTAAACATTACACCCCTATCAACGGTCTTAAAAAGATACTTTAAACAAACACCCGGAACCGAAATGGCGTCTTTAAAACAGTCTACACCCCGCTCCCCATAAAAGCGAACCTGCTGCTCCAAGGCTTCTAAAAAGGGGACTACATCTTTGTTGTTATACCACACCAAAAAGTCCCTAAGTGTGGTCATGTTATTGTCCTTCCAGACCTTTTGGCACAGGGCGTACTCCTCCTTGGAAATGTTGGCATTTTTTAACGACGAATAAAACGTTTCGTGTGGGGGTAGTTCTGTCTCGTCCAACTTTTGGGGGTCGTCTATATATTCATAACAAAAGTAACCCTTTGTTTCACTAATCTTATAAGCCGCCAGATATTTACTATAGCTAAACCCGGGGGCTAGATAGTTTACTATATCTAAGAATTTTAGATTCGGCGTTGCAATACACATAAAGTTATTGTTTCTTTTAACTATAAACTTGAACGGTTTTGGTACTTTGTAGTCTACGTCCATTTTATCTTCCTCTTCTTCGTTAGCAGCAGCGGCTTCTTCTTCCTCTGCCATACTATCACCTTCTTCGTCCACTTGTGGAGCGGCATCCATGAAGTGCTTTATTAAATAAGGTTTAATGACGTTGACGTCATATTTCCCCGAGTTAAACCCTATCACTGGAAGCTCTTTTAAATACTCATCAAACTTAGCTATTAACTTGTCTTTATTTAGAGCATGGAGTTGAGTAAAAATACTTTCAAACGATCTCGCAACAACGAGTATGCCTTAGCAGCTATATCAGTGAGATAATCAAGCATCTGACTAACTAAAATTTGTGGGTCACCCTTGGTTATGAAGCATTTTGGGGCCTCCCACCCTGCGACATTTGACGCTATAGAGCAGGAAAGGGGTACGTGTTTAGCTACAAAGGTAGTCGAGTGCGTTTCTTGGGGAACATTCCCTTTATCAAAGTAACATTCATAGTCGAAGGTCGCCCTGAACGGGTAAATAAAAGACTCTGGAGTACTTATCCCTTCAGCGCTGATCGCGTCCCATACACTTTCAGGTGAAGAGTAAACCCCACCTTTATATGTCTCTACAGCCATATCCCCATTGCAAGTTTTTTCGTGCCTATCCATACGCCCAAACTTTTTCCACAGTTTCCCACATTTTCCACAAGAAAAGCTTTTACTGGCCCTGGAAAGATCGTTTATATAAAAGAAGTGGTTTTTGTAAAGTAAAAGACGAAGAGTTTCACTATAACTACTGCCACTTCTCAGGACAATACGCAAGGATTGTTGAGAATCAAACTCAAAAATATCTATGTTTATTGAAAAACAACTTTCTAAGAGAGGCATTTCGGCAAGAGTTACACCGTGAAAGTTATTTAACTTTAGAGACGGGTTAAACTGTTTGAAAAGTAGTCTCGAAGCCTTTCTAACATCTTTAACAGAGGTCCCTCTATGGATAGCTAGACAACGGAAGAAGCAGAGATTGTCATTGTAAACTTTAGAATTGGAGTCGGTTTGAAGGATATTAATACCGTAGTTGGATCCAATGTAGGGTGGGATATCTATCAGACACCCTATAGGATAATCTTGGAGTTTATAAATATAAACACTCGTACTGACTAATGCTTCTAATGTATATTTGGTTGTCTCCCTGTTTTTATTTGCATACCCTAATATATCACTTTCATTTAATCTACCAACAAACGTTTCAAAATCATTTCTGTTGTTAACTAACAGGGGTTTGTCTAACCCTGTCGCGTTATTCGAGCTGGCGTGAAAGTAACGCAGTCCCTGTGTCTCCCTATGTCTTAAAACCAGATGATGACTATAATTCACCTTGAAACGCTTTTTCTGGGCTTGGAAGATTGGGTTTACAAGGGTCTTCCAATCTATAGGAGTATCAGGTTGATGAAATATAGTGTATGTGTCCATGTATTTGGTCCTACGTTCATGTGTTCTAATAGCTAACCAGTTGTTCTTATATAACATCTTAATAGCTTGAGGTAACTTATTTAAAGAGTCTATTTCATTAATAAGTCTTGGTCTCTTTGAGGGCTCTTGAGTCGAACTCTTTACTCCCCGCTTGCGTGAGGTTGTCGATACAAGTGGGCCTGGTAGCGTTGATGATGGTGTTGAGGTGTCCACAGCTATGTCATGGCTAGCAAGATGCACTCGCAGATGGCTTGCCCCAGTGAATATTTGTTGACAGATGTGGCAGATATGTGGGTTAACACTGGTCTCTTTAGAAGGTACTTGATCGGCTGACACAGGAGTTGGTGACGCTGGAACTACTGAGACAAGAGATACAGGATGCTCTGTCTTGATATGTCTGGCAAGGCTGTCTACTCTTGTATATATTCGTTCACAAACATTACATTTGTATTGCTGACGCCCATGTACACTAGCAACGTGTCGTTTTACGATCCGGCTCCGGGTGAAAGTTTTGGAGCAGAGAAGACAAGTGTTAGACATCTGTAGAAAAGAAATTGAAACATTACAACTAAAGAGTAAAGAACAGTAAACATTACAAGAAAAGTAAACAACAAGATACACAACTTATCGAAATTAGGTCACAAAAGTAACACGTGGATACCAAACAACCAACTTATCGAAATTAGGTCACAAAAGTAACACGTGGACACTAAACAACCAACTTATCGAAAACAGGTTACTAAAGTAACACGTGGATACTAAACAACCAACTTATCGAAAATAGGTTACTAAAGTAACATACTATAATGTTAAAGAACTAAGATAACACTTACTTTTTATGTGTTTGAAGGTACGAGACACATCCGTCGGCAACAACTGTTAGCGAAAGACTGATTACAAGCTTCACAGTCGCGTTATATATACACGCCAGAAACACCGGAAGTGTTACTAAAAATAGAGCTGACCGCTGATGCAATACCGGAAGTGTTACTAAAAATAGCTTTTGACTGCTGACGTGATGCCCGTGGAGTTTCTAAAAATAGATTTTGACCTATGATGCAATACCAGGCGACTTTATAGGAGTTTTTCCCCTTGACCCTTTATGAGGGACGCCCATTAAACTGTTATAAATAGTAAATGTAACATCTAGACATACCCCAAACTTTATATTAAGCATCCCTGTATCAAGAATTTACATAAAAACAACTTTTGAAATTACTACCCCTGTGCCCATTTTTGGTGGTTACGCCCATGAAACTGTTAAAAATAGTCAATTTAACATCTAGACATACCCCAAACTTCATTTTAGTCATCCCTGTATCAAAAATTTACATAAAAACAACTTTTGAAATTACTACCCCTGTACCCATTTTTGGCGGTTACGCCCATGAAACTGTTAAAAATAGTAAATTTAACACCTAGACATACCCCAAACTTTATAATAAACATCCCCGTATCAAGAATTTCCATAAAAAACAACTTTTGAAATTACTACCTCTGTACCCATTTTTGGCGGTTACGCCCATGAAACTGTTAAAAATAGTCAATTTAACATCTAGACATACCCCAAACTTTATATTAAGCATCTCCGTATCAAGAATTTACATAAAAACAACTTTTGAAATTACTACCCCTGTACCCATTTTTGGCGGTAACGCCCATGAAATCGATAAAAAATTGAAATTTAACCTATTGGTATACCTCAAACATAATATTTGACACGCCCATGTATCAAATTTGCCTAAAAAATCATCCAAAAATTAGTAGTATAGATTGGCACTTAGGATGGATAGACTATAAGGAAAAAACGGTAGACTCTCATATAAGGAAAAAATGTGCTTCCATGTGAGGGTAGACTATCATATAAGGAAAAATGTGCTTCCATGTGAGGGTAGACTATTTATATAAGAATTTAGGTGCTTCTGGAAGGACATTCCACGGTCCTAATTGACATACTATACTACTAATTTTTGGATGATTTTTTAGGCAAATTTGATACATGGGCGTGTCAAATATTATGTTTGAGGTATACCAATAGGTTAAATTTCAATTTTTTGTCGATTTCATGGGCGTTACCGCCAAAAATGGGTACAGGGGTAGTAATTTCAAAAGTTGTTTTTATGTAAATTCTTGATACGGAGATGCTTAATATAAAGTTTGGGTATGTCTAGATGTTAAATTGACTATTTTTAACAGTTTCATGGGCGTAACCGCCAAAAATGGGTACAGAGGTAGTAATTTCAAAAGTTGTTTTTATGGAAATTCTTGATACGGGGATGTTTATTATAAAGTTTGGGGTATGTCTAGGTGTTAAATTTACTATTTTTAACAGTTTCATGGGCGTAACCGCCAAAAATGGGTACAGGGGTAGTAATTTCAAAAGTTGTTTTTATGTAAATTTTTGATACAGGGATGACTAAAATGAAGTTTGGGGTATGTCTAGATGTTAAATTGACTATTTTTAACAGTTTCATGGGCGTAACCACCAAAAATGGGCACAGGGGTAGTAATTTCAAAAGTTGTTTTTATGTAAATTCTTGATACAGGGATGCTTAATATAAAGTTTGGGGTATGTCTAGATGTTACATTTACTATTTATAACAGTTTAATGGGCGTCCCTCATAAAGGGTCAAGGGGAAAAACTCCTATAAAGTCGCCTGGTATTGCATCATAGGTCAAAATCTATTTTTAGAAACTCCACGGGCATCACGTCAGCAGTCAAAAGCTATTTTTAGTAACACTTCCGGTATTGCATCAGCGGTCAGCTCTATTTTTAGTAACACTTCCGGTGTTTCTGGCGTGTATATATAACGCGACTGTGAAGCTTGTAATCAGTCTTTCGCTAACAGTTGTTGCCGACGGATGTGTCTCGTACCTTCAAACACATAAAAAGTAAGTGTTATCTTAGTTCTTTAACATTATAGTATGTTACTTTAGTAACCTATTTTCGATAAGTTGGTTGTTTAGTATCCACGTGTTACTTTAGTAACCTGTTTTCGATAAGTTGGTTGTTTAGTGTCCACGTGTTACTTTTGTGACCTAATTTCGATAAGTTGGTTGTTTGGTATCCACGTGTTACTTTTGTGACCTAATTTCGATAAGTTGTGTATCTTGTTGTTTACTTTTCTTGTAATGTTTACTGTTCTTTACTCTTTAGTTGTAATGTTTCAATTCTTTTCTACAGATGTCTAACACTTGTCTTCTCTGCTCCAAAACTTTCACCCGGAGCCGGATCGTAAAACGACACGTTGCTAGTGTACATGGGCGTCAGCAATACAAATGTAATGTTTGTGAACGAATATATACAAGAGTAGACAGCCTTGCCAGACATATCAAGACAGAGCATCCTGTATCTCTTGTCTCAGTAGTTCCAGCGTCACCAACTCCTGTGTCAGCCGATCAAGTACCTTCTAAAGAGACCAGTGTTAACCCACATATCTGCCACATCTGTCAACAAATATTCACTGGGGCAAGCCATCTGCGAGTGCATCTTGCTAGCCATGACATAGCTGTGGACACCTCAACACCATCATCAACGCTACCAGGCCCACTTGTATCGACAACCTCACGCAAGCGGGAGTAAAGAGTTCGACTCAAGAGCCCTCAAAGAGACCAAGACTTATTAATGAAATAGACTCTTTAAATAAGTTACCTCAAGCTATTAAGATGTTATATAAGAACAACTGGTTAGCTATTAGAACACATGAACGTAGGACCAAATACATGGACACATACACTATATTTCATCAACCTGATACTCCTATAGATTGGAAGACCCTTGTAAACCCAATCTTCCAAGCCCAGAAAAAGCGTTTCAAGGTGAATTATAGTCATCATCTGGTTTTAAGACATAGGGAGACACAGGGACTGCGTTACTTTCACGCCAGCTCGAATAACGCGACAGGGTTAGACAAACCCCTGTTAGTTAACAACAGAAATGATTTTGAAACGTTTGTTGGTAGATTAAATGAAAGTGATATATTAGGGTATGCAAATAAAAACAGGGAGACAACCAATATACATTAGAAGCATTAGTCAGTACGAGTGTTTATATTTATAAACTCCAAGATTATCCTATAGGGTGTCTGATAGATATCCCACCCTACATTGGATCCAACTACGGTATTAATATCCTTCAAACCGACTCCAATTCTAAAGTTTACAATGACAATCTCTGCTTCTTCCGTTGTCTAGCTATCCATAGAGGGACCTCTGTTAAAGATGTTAGAAAGGCTTCGAGACTACTTTTCAAACAGTTTAACCCGTCTCTAAAGTTAAATAACTTTCACGGTGTAACTCTTGCCGAAATGCCTCTCTTAGAAAGTTGTTTTTCAATAAACATAGATATTTTTGAGTTTGATTCTCAACAATCCTTGCGTATTGTCCTGAGAAGTGGCAGTAGTTATAGTGAAACTCTTCGTCTTTTACTTTACAAAAACCACTTCTTTTATATAAACGATCTTTCCAGGGCCAGTAAAAGCTTTTCTTGTGGAAAATGTGGGAAACTGTGGAAAAAGTTTGGGCGTATGGATAGGCGCGAAAAAACTTGCAATGGGGATATGGCTGTAGAGACATATAAAGGTGGGGTTTACTCTTCACCTGAAAGTGTATGGGACGCGATCAGCGCTGAAGGGATAAGTACTCCAGAGTCTTTTATTTACCCGTTCAGGGCGACCTTCGACTATGAATGTTACTTTGATAAAGGGAATGTTCCCAAGAAACGCACTCGACTACCTTTGTAGCTAAACACGTACCCCTTTCCTGCTCTATAGCGTCAAATGTCGCAGGGTGGGAGGCCCCAAAATGCTTCATAACCAAGGGTGACCCACAAATTTTAGTTAGTCAGATGCTTGATTATCTCACTGATATAGCTGCTAAGGCATACTCGTTGTTGCGAGATCGGTTTGAAAGTATTTTTACTCAACTCCATGCTCTAAATAAAGACAAGTTAATAGCTAAGTTTGATGAGTATTTAAAAGAGCTTCCAGTGATAGGGTTTAACTCGGGGAAATATGACGTCAACGTCATTAAACCTTATTTAATAAAGCACTTCATGGATGCCGCTCCACAAGTGGACGAAGAAGGTGATAGTATGGCAGAGGAAGAAGAAGCCGCTGCTGCTAACGAAGAAGAGGAAGATAAAATGGACGTAGACTACAAAGTACCAAAACCGTTCAAGTTTATAGTTAAAAGAAACAATAACTTTATGTGTATTGCAACGCCGAATCTAAAATTCTTAGATATAGTAAACTATCTAGCCCCGGGTTTAGCTATAGTAAATATCTGGCGGCTTATAAGATTAGTGAAACAAAGGGTTACTTTTGTTATGAATATATAGACGACCCCCAAAAGTTGGACGAGACAGAACTACCCCCACACGAAACGTTTTATTCGTCGTTAAAAATGCCAACATTTCCAAGGAGGAGTACGCCCTGTGCCAAAAGGTCTGGAAGGACAATAACATGACCACACTTAGGGACTTTTTGGTGTGGTATAACAACAAAGATGTAGTCCCCTTTTTAGAAGCCTTGGAGCAGCAGGTTCGCTTTTATGGGGAGCGGGGTGTAGACTGTTTTAAAGACGCCATTTCGGTTCCGGGTGTTTGTTTAAAGTATCTTTTTAAGACCGTTGATAGGGGTGTAATGTTTAGTTTATGTTCGAGCAAACAGGCGAGTCTACACAAAATGATTAGAGATAATATTGTCGGGGGTCCCTCTATAATTTTCCATAGGTATCACGAGGTAGGCAAAACGTTTATTAGGGGCGGACAGGTAGTCAAATCCATCCAAGGTTACGATGCCAACGCGTTGTATCTTTGGGCTCTGATGAACCCAATGCCAACAGATTACCCAATTATTAGAAGAATGGAGACCGGGTTTAGGGTCGAAAAAGATAACTATTATGTCCAACAAAGCAGAGAGTGGCTAACGTGGGTCGCTCACCAGAAAAGGGTGGAGTTGAAAACTCAGTTTAATGGGAGGGAGTTTCGGTTAGGTGATAGAAATATCCCTGTGGATGGGTGGGATAAATCCAATAGAAGAGGCTATAATTTTCATGGTTGTTTGTACCATGGTCACAAAGACTGTCCCCTCACCAAAGATAAAGATAGAAACCCTGTTAATAATAAGCCCTTGTTCGAGCTGTTTGAAAAAACATGTGAGATACACATCTATCTAACTGAGGAGGTCAAAGTCCCAGTAGAAGTTATGTGGGAATGTGAGTGGCAGGCTCTGAAAAAGTCTGACCCAAACATTAGGGCTTTCCTTTCTAAAGCCATCCCCCGAGCTAGACCCTCTTACTCTAAAGAAGGGCTCCCTCTCAGTGATAAACAGATTCTGACTTCTGTTTCAGATGGGACATGTTTTGGTTTAGTGGAATGTGATCTACACGTCCCCGACCGCCTGAAGGAACATTTCAGTGAGATGACTCCAATTTTCAAAAATATTGACGTCACGCGTGATGATATTGGACCGTTTATGGGTGAATATGCCCTCAAACATAACTTGTTGTCAACCCCTCGTCGCACCCTAATAGGTAGTTATGTCGGGGAAAAATTTTGTTGGCAACGCCACTGTTAAAATGGTATTTAGACCATGGATTGGTGGTAACAAAAATTTATCAAGTGATAGAATATCAACCGTCTAGTTGTTTTAAAAAGTTTGGCGAAATGGTTTCTGATGCTAGGAGGGCTGGTGATCTAGACGAAAGTCAATCTATAGTAAGCGATACGATGAAGCTCTTAGGAAACTCAGCCTACGGGAAGACTCTAACCAATAAGGCCAATCATAGCGCTGTCTCGTACGTTCAGGGGGATGAGATATCGAAAATGATTAATAGTTCCCGGTTTAAAAAGATGACTGAAATAGGGGAGGATCTTTTTGAAATTGAGATGGAGAAAAAGAAAACTGTTTGGGATTTACCCCTACAAATCGGTTTCTTCGTCTACCAGTACGCAAAACTTCGTATGTTAGATTTTTATTTCGAGTTCTTAGATAAGTTTGTAGATAGGTCCAACTTTCAGTTATGTGAAACAGATACTGATAGTTTATACTTGGCTTTAAGTGCACCTAAGCTAGAGGATATAGTTAAGTCAGGTCTGCGGGATGAGTTTAATAGTGTATATAAAGACTGGTTTCCTGCTGAGTTTTGCGATGAACATACTAGCAAGACAGACTGTATAAACTGTAAGGGTGTTAAAGCATACACCAAACGAACGCCCGGGCTTTTTAAACTAGAGTACGAAGGGACAGCTCTTGTTAGCTTATGTAGTAAGACGTACCATTGTAGTGGGGATTACGATAAAATCAGTTGTAAAGGGCTAAGCAAGCAACACAACAAATTAGATAAAGATATGTTTTTAGAGGTTCTCGCTACGCAAAAGGCTAAGGGTGGGAAAAATGTAGGTTTCAAAGTCTTAAATAATTCCATATTTTCCTACAGTCAAACAAGAAATGCTCTTTCCTATTTCTATATAAAAAGAAAGGTAGCTGATGATAACGTCTCGACAACTCCTCTAGATATTTAACTCTTTACACTACCAGCTTAGACTACCCAGCAATCTCTAACAGTTTCACCCCTTATGATTCATTTATGACATAGAGCTAAGCAGACATCCAACTACCTATCTATAAATAAATGTTATCCATGTACTATATATTGACTCAATGTACTGAATATTTTTGTAGTGTTATATAATATCCACTGTATGTTATACACCTATTGAGATAATAAAAGAATAAAATATATCTTTTGTCTTTTGTTTTATATTGATTGTTTTTCAATGCTGTTGTATAATCTACTAACCTATCACTAACGATCAAGAACTCCAAAGCCAGGACACACCAGACATAAACACGTCACTTCCGGGTCACCTGGACTAGAGGTCAATACCTCGACACGAAATGTCACGGTTAACTCCCCCTGTCTCTCATGTACATGTGGTGCGCTGCGCACCACACTATATGTCTTTGTTAATTTACGGTCCAAATACGACTTAGTTGGACCCTGCTATACTACTTGTGTTTATTGTAGTGCTCATGTTTGTAGTAGTGCTTGTGTTTGTTGTAATGCTCGTGTTTGTAGTACTAATACCTTGTTTGTTGTAGTTATATCTTGTTTGTTGTAGTGATATTTTGTTTGTTGCAGTGATATCTTGTTTGTTGTAGTGATATCTTGTTTGTTGTAGTGATATCGTGTTTCTTGTAGAGCTCGTGTTTGTTATAGTGATATCTTGTTTGTTGTAGTGATATCTTGTTTGTTGTAGTGATATCTTGTTTGTTGTAGTGATATCTTGTTTGTTGTAGTGATATCTTGTTTGTTGTAGTGATATCTTGTTTGTTGTAGTGATATCTTGTTTGTTGTAGTGATATCGTGTTTGTTGTAGTGATATCTTGTTTGTTGTAGTGATATCTTGTTTGTTGTAGTGATATCTTGTTTGTTGTAGTGATATCGTGTTTGTTGTAGAGCTCGTGTTTGTTATAGTGATATCTTGTTTGTTGTAGGGATATCTTGTTTGTTGTAGTGATATCTTGTTTGTTGTAGTGATATCGTGTTTGTTGTAGTGATATCTTGTTTGTTATAGTGATATCGTGTTTGTTGTAGTGATATCTTGTTTGTTGTAGTGATATCTTGTTTGTTGTAGTGATATCTTGTTTGTTGTAGTGATATCGTGTTTGTTGTAGTGATATCTTGTTTGTTGTAGTGATATCTTGTTTGATGTAGTGATAGCGTTTTTGTTGTAGTGATATCTTGTTTGTTGTAGTGATATCTTGTTTGTTGTAGTGATATCGTGTTTGTTGTAGTGATATCTTGTTTGTTGTAGTGATATCTTGTTTGTTGTAGTGATATATTGTTTGTTGTAGTGCTCATGTTTGTTGTAGTGATATCTTGTTTGTTGTAGTGATATCTTGTTTGTTGTAGTGATATCTTGTTTGTTGTAGTGATATCTTGTTTCTTGTAGTGATATCGTGTTTGTTGTAGTGATATCTTGTTTGTTGTAGTGATATTTTGTTTGTTGTAGTGATATTTTGTTTGTTGCAGTAATATCTTTTTTGTTGTAGTGCTCGTGTTGCTTGTAGTGATATCTTGTTTCTTCTTGGGCTCGTGTTTCTTGTAGTGATATCTTGTTTGTTGTAGTGATATCTTGTTTGTTGTACTGATATTTTGTTTTTTGTTGTGATATCTTATTTGTTGTAGAGCTCGTGTTTGTTGTAGTGAAATATTGTTTGTTGTAGTCATATCTTGTTTGCTGCAGTGATATCTTGTTTATTGTAATGATATTTTGTTTGTTGCAGTATAATCTTTTTTGTTGTAGTGCTCGTGTTGCTTGTAGTGATATCTTGTTTGTTCTTGGGCTCGTGTTTCTTGTAGTGATCTCTTGTTTGTTGTAGTGGTATCTTGTTTGTTGTAGAGCTCGTGTTTTTTTTATAATGACATCTTGTTTGTTGTAGTGATATCTTGTTTGTTGTTAAGCTAGTGTTTGTTGTAGTGATATCTTGTTTGTTGTAGAGCTCGTGTTTGTTGTAGTGATATCTTGTTTGTTGTGGTGATATCTTGTTTGTTGTAGTGATATCTTGTTTGTTGTAGTGATATCTTGTTTGTTGTAGTGTTATCGTTTTTGTTGGAGTGCTCGTGTTTGTTGTAGTGAAATATTGTTTGTTGTAGTGATATCTTATTTGTTGTAGTGATATCTTGTTTGTTGTAGTGATATCGTGTTTGTTATTGTGCTCGTGTTTGTTGTAGTGAAATATTGTTTGTTGTAGTGAAATCTTGTTTGTTGTAGTGATATCTTGTTTCTTGTAGAGTTATCTTGTTTGTTGTAGTGATATCTTGTTTGTTGTAGATCGTGTTTTTTGTAATGACATCTTGTTTGTTGTAGTGATATTTTGTTTGTTGTTAAGCTTGTGTTTGTTGTAGATATATTTTCTTTTTTGTTAAGCTTGTGTTTGTTGTAGTGATATTTTGTTTGTTGTTAAGCTTGTGTTTGTTGTAGTGAAATCTTGTTTGTTGAAGTGAGATCTTGTTTGTTGTAGTGATATCTTGTTTGATTTAGTGTAGTCTTGTTTGTTGTAGTGTAGTCTTGTTTGTTGTAGTTATATCGTGTTTCTTGTAGTGAAATCTTGTTTGTTGTTGTGATATCTTGTTTGTTGTAGTGATATCTTGTTTGTTGTAGTGATATCTTGTTTGTTGTAGTGATATCTTTTTTGTTGTAGTGATATCTTTTTTGTTGTAGTGATATCTTGTTTGTTGTAGTGATATCTTGTTTGTTGTAGTGAAATCTTGTTTGTTGAAGTGAGATCTTGTTTGTTGTAGTGATATCTTGTTTGATGTAGTGTAGTCTTGTTTGTTGTAGTGATATCTTGTTTGTTGTAGTGATATCTTTTTTGTTGTAGTGATATCTTGTTTGTTGTAGTGATATCTTGTTTGTTGTAGTGAAATCTTGTTTGTTGAAGTGAGATCTTGCTTGTTGTAGTGACATCTTGTTTGATGTAGTGTAGTCTTGTTTGTTGTAGTTATATCGTGTTTGTTGTAGTGATATCTTGTTTGTTGTAGTGATATCTTGTTTGTTGTAGTGATATCTTGTTTGTTGTAGTGATATCTTGTTTGTTGTAGTGCTCGTGTTTGTTGTAGTGAAATATTGTTTGTTGTAGTGATATCTTGTTTGTTGTAGTGATATCTTGTTTGTTGTAGTGATATCTTGTTTGTTATAGTGCTCGTGTTTGTTGTAGTGAAATATTGTTTGTTGTAGTGAAATCTTGTTTGTTGTAGTGATATCTTGTTTGTTGTAGTGTTATCTTGTTTGTTGTAGTGATATCTTGTTTGTTGTAGATCGTGTTTTTTGTAATGACATCTTGTTTGTTGTAGTGATATTTTGTTTGTTGTTAAGCTTGTGTTTGTTGTAGTGAAATCTTGTTTGTTGAAGTGAGATCTTGTTTGTTGTAGTGATATCTTGTTTGATGTAGTTTAGTCTTGTTTGTTGTAGTTATATCGTGTTTGTTGTAGTGATATCTTGTTTGTTGTAGTGATATCTTGTTTGTTGTAGTGATATCTTGTTTGTTGTAGTGATATCTTGTTTGTTGTAGTGATATCTTGTTTGTTGTAGTGATATCTTGCTTGTTGTAGTGATATCTTGTTTGATGTAGTGTAATCTTATTTGTTGTAGAGCTCCTTTTTGTTGTAATAATCTTGTTTGTTGTTATAATCTTGTTTCTTGTCGTTCTCTTTGCAGTATGCCATTGTTTGTAAAAGTGCTCTTATTTCTTGCACTACCTCTATTTGTTACAGTGTACCCTTGTTTGTTGCAGTACCCTTGTTTGGTGCAGTACCCTTGTTTTTGGCATTGTACTATGGTTTGTTGGAGTACCGCCTACCTGTGTTTAATACCATGTTTTTTCAAGTGCTCTTGATTATTTTGCAGTAGCCATGTCTATTAAACTGCTCTTTTTTTTCGTTACAGTAACCGTATTTGTGTCTGTACCATTATTCATTCATATATACAAGATGAGTTGTCTACATGGATATAGATAAGATGAGTTGTCTACGTGGATATAGATAAGATGAGTTGTCTACATGGATATAGATAATATGAGTTGTCTACATCGATATAGATAAGATGAGTTGTCTACATGGATATATAGATAAGATGAGTTGTCTACATGGATATAGATAATATGAGTTGTCTACATGGATATATATAAGATGAGTTGTCTACATGGATATAGATAAGATGAGTTGTCTACGTGGATATAGATAAGATGAGTTGTCTACGTGGATATAGGTAAGATGAGTTGTCTACATGGATATATAGATAAGATGAGTTGTCTACATGGATATAGATAAGATGAGTTGTCTACATGGATAGGATAATATGAGTTGTCTACATGGATATATAGATAAGATGAGTTGTTTACATGGATATAGATAAGATGAGTTGTCTACCTGGATATAGATAAGATGAGTTGTCTACGTGGATATAGATAAGATGAGTTGTCTACGTGGATATAGATAAGATGAGTTGTCTACATGGATATAGATAAGATGAGTTGTCTACATGGATATATAGATAAGATGAGTTGTCTACATCGATATAGATAAGATGAGTTGTCTACGTGGATATAGATGAGATGAGTTGTCTACGGGGATATAGATAAGATGAGTTGTCTACGTGGATATAGATAAGATGAGCTGTCTACCTGGATATAGATAAGATGTGTTGTCTGCATGGATATAGATAAGATGAGCTGTCTACGTGGATATAGAGAAAATGAGTTGTCTACGTGGATATAGATAAGATGAGTTGCCTACCTGGATATAGATAAGATGAGCTGTCTACATGGATATAGATAATATGAGTTGTCTAGAGGATATAGATAATATGAGTTGTCTACATGGATATAGATAATATGAGTTGTCTACATGGATATAGATAATATGAGTTGTCTACCTGGATATAGATAATATGAGTTGTCTAGAGGATATAGATAATATGAGTTGTCTACATGGATATAGATAATATGAGTTGTCTACATGGATATAGATAATATGAGTTGTCTACATGGATATAGATAAGATGAGTTGTCTACATGGATATATAGATAAGATGAGTTGTCTACATGGATATATAGATAATATGAGTTGTCTACATGGATATAGATAAGATGAGTTGTCTACATGAATATAGATAAGATGAGTTGTCTACATGAATATAGATAAGATGAGCTGTCTACGTGGATATAGATAAGATGAGTTGTCTACATGAATATAGATAAGATGAGTTGTCTACATGAATATAGATAAGATGAGTTGTCTACATGAATATAGATAAGATGAGTTGTCTACATGGATATAGATAAGATGAGTTGTCTACATGGATATATAGATAAGATGAGTTGTCTACATGGATATATAGATAAGATGAGTTGTCAACATGGATATAGATAAGATGAGCTGTCTGCGTGGATATAGATATATGAGCTGTCTACATGGATATAGATAAGATGAGTTGTCTACATGGATATAGATATATGAGCTGTCTACACGGATATAGATATATGAGTTGTCTACATGGATATAGATAAGATGAGTTGTCTACATGAATATAGATAAGATGAGCTGTCTACATGGATATAGATAAGATGAGTTGTCTACCTGGGTATAGATAAGATGAGTTGTCTACCTGGATATAGATAATATGAGTTGTCTACATGGATATAGATAAGATGAGTTGTCTGCAAGGATATAGATAAGATGAGCTGTCTACTTGGATATAGATAAGATGAGTTGTCTACGTGGATATAGATAAGATGAGTTGTCTACATGGATATAGATAAGATGAGCTGTCTACCTGGATATAGATAAGATGAGTTGTCTACCTGGATATAGATAAGATGAGTTGTCTACATGGATATAGATAAGATGAGTTGTCTACCTGGATATAGATAAGATGAGTTGTCTACATGGATATAGATAAGATGAGCTGTCTACCTGGATATAGATAAGATGAGTTGTCTACCTGGATATAGATAAGATGAGTTGTCTACATGGATATAGATAAGAAGAGCTGCCACAGTTCTGTGAAAGAAAGTTCTGGAGTCGCTACTATGTTGATTCCCGCCTTATAGCCTTAAGGTTCTTGGTTCGAACCACGGTCTCCATGGAGATGTCTGACGAAGTCCTTCAGTCCTAACGCCCCCCTCTCCCCCCCCAAAAAAAAAAAGTTTTGGGATGAAAAAGAAGTTATGTTTTAACTGTTCAAAATATTCCCTGATATTTTCTTCTCTTTCTTCTTAAGGAATTACTGGGGACAGTCGGGGCACCACTGACAGGCTTCGTTATCCTGGGGGCAGTTGGGGCACCACTGACAGGCTTCGTTACCCTGGGGACAGTTGGGGCACCACTGACAGGCTTCGTTACCCTTGGGACAGTTGGGGCACCACTGACAGGCTTCGTTACCCTTGGGACAGTTGGGGCACCACTGACAGGCTTCGTTATCCTGGGGGCAGTTGGGGCACCACTGACAGGCTTCGTTACCCTGGGGACAGTTGGGGCACCACTGACAGGCTTCGTTACCCTTGGGACAGTTGGGGCACCACTGACAGGCTTCGTTACCCTTGGGACAGTTGGGGCACCACTGACAGGCTTCGTTACCCTGAGGACAGTTGGGGCACCACTAACAGGCTTCGTTACCCTTGGGACAGTTGGGGCACCACTGACAGGCTTCGTTACCCTTGGGACAGTTGGGGCACCACTGACAGTCTTCGTTATCCTTGGGGCAGTTGGGGCACCACTGACAGGCTTCGTTATCCTGGGGGCAGTTGGGGCACCACTGACAGGCTTCGTTACCCTGGGGACAGTTGGGGCACCACTGACAGGCTTCGTTACCCTTGGGACAGTTGGGGCACCACTGACAGGCTTCGTTACCCTGGGGAGAGTTGGGGCACCACTGACAGGCTTCGTTACCCTGGGGACAGTTGGGGCACCACTGATAGGCTTCGTTACCCTGGGGACAGTTGGGGCACCACTGACAGGCTTCGTTACCCTTGGGATAGTTGGGGCACCACTGACAGGCTTCGTTACCCTGGGGACAGTTGGGGCACAACTGACAGGCTTCGTTACCCTGGGGACAGTTGGGGCACCACTGACAGGCTTCGTTACACTGGGGACAGTTGGGGAACCACTGACAGAGTTCGTCACCCATGGGACAGTTGGGGTACCACTGAAAGTCTTCGTTACCCTTGGGACAGTTGGGGCACCACTGAAAGTCTTCGTTACCCTTGGGACAGTTGGGGCACCACTGACAGAGTTCGTCACCCATGGGACAGTTGGGGTACCACTGAAAGTCTTCGTTACCCTTGGGACAGTTGGGGTACCACTGACAGAGTTCGTCACCCATGGGACAGTTGGGGTACCACTGAAAGTCTTCGTTACCCTTGGGACAGTTGGGGCACCACTGACAGAGTTCGTCACCCATGGGACAGTTGGGGCACCACTGACAGAGTTCGTCACCCATGGGACAGTTGGGGTACCGCTGAAAGTCTTCGTTACCCATGGGACAGTTGGGACACCACTGACAGTCTTCGTTACTCTGGGGACAGTTGGGACACCACTGACAGTCTTCGTTACTCTGGGGACAGTTGGGACACCACTGACAGTCTTCGTTACTCTGGGGACAGTTGGGACACCACTGACAGTCTTCGTTACCCTGGGGGCGTTGGGGCACCACAGACCGACTCCGTTACCCTGGGGGCGTTGGGACACCACTGACAGACTTCGTTACCCTGGGGCGTTGGGACACCACTGACAGACTTCGTTACCCTGGGGGCGTTGGGACACCACTGACAGACTTCGTTACCCTGGGACTCCGTTACCCTGGGGGCGTTGGGACACCACTGACAGACTTCGTTACCCTGGGGACTCCGTTACCCTGGGGACATTTGGGACACCAGTGACAGACTTCGTTACCCCTTGGGACACCACTGACAGACTCCGTTACCCTGGGGGCGTTGGGACACCACTGACAGACTTCGTTACCCTGGGGGCGTTGGGACACCACTGACAGACTTCGTTACCCTGGGGACTCCGTTACCCTGGGGACATTTGGGACACCAGTGACAGACTTCGTTACCCCTTGGGGCGTTGGGACACCACTGACAGACTTCGTTACCCTGGGGACATTTGGGACACCACTGACAGACTTCGTTACCCTGGGGGCGTTGGGACACCACTGACAGACTTCGTTACCCTGGGGACTCCGTTACCCTGGGGACAGTTGGGACACCACTGACAGACTCCGTTACCCTTGGGGACAGTTGGGGCACCACTGACAGACTCCGTTACCCTGGGAACAGTTGGGACACCACTGACAGACTCCATTACCCTGGGGACAGACGGGACACAACTGACAGACTCCGTTACCCTGGGGACAGTTGGGACACCACTGACAGTCTCCGTTACCCTGGGGACAGATGGGACACCACTGACAGAATTTCGTTACCCTGGGGACAGTTGGGACACCACTGACAGTCTCCGTTACCCTGGGGACAGTTGGGACACCACTGACAGTCTCCGTTACCCTGGGGACAGTTGGGACACCACTGACAGTCTCTATTACCCTTGGGACAGTTGGGGCACCACTGACAGGCTTCGTTACCCTGGGGACAGTTGGGGCACCACTGACAGGCTTCGTTACCCTTGGGACAGTTGGGGCACCACTGACAGGCTTCGTTACCCTTGGGACAGTTGGGGCACCACTGACAGTCTTCGTTATCCTTGGGGCAGTTGGGGCACCACTGACAGGCTTCGTTATCCTGGGGCAGTTGGGGCACCACTGACAGGCTTCGTTACCCTGGGGACAGTTGGGGCACCACTGACAGGCTTCGTTACCCTTGGGATAGTTGGGGCACCACTGACAGGCTTCGTTACCCTGGGGACAGTTGGGGCACCACTGACAGGCTTCGTTACCCTGGGGACAGTTGGGGCACCACTGACAGGCTTCGTTACCCTGGGGACAGTTGGGGCACCACTGACAGGCTTCGTTACCCTGGGGACAGTTGGGGCACCACTGACAGGCTTCGTTACACTGGGGACAGTTGGGGAACCACTGACAGAGTTCGTCACCCATGGGACAGTTGGGGTACCACTGAAAGTCTTCGTTACCCTTGGGACAGTTGGGGCACCACTGAAAGTCTTCGTTACCCTTGGGACAGTTGGGGAACCACTGACAGAGTTCGTCACCCATGGGACAGTTGGGGTACCACTGAAAGTCTTCGTTACCCTTGGGACAGTTGGGGCACCACTGAAAGTCTTCGTTACCCTTGGGACAGTTGGGGCACCACTGACAGAGTTCGTCACCCATGGGACAGTTGGGGCACCACTGACAGAGTTCGTCACCCATGGGACAGTTGGGACACCACTGACAGTCTTCGTTACTCTGGGGACAGTTGGGACACCACTGACAGTCTTCGTTACTCTGGGGACAGTTGGGACACCACTGACAGTCTTCGTTACCCATGAGACAGTTGGGGCACCACTGACAGTCTTCGTTACCCATGAGACAGTTGGGGCACCACTGACAGTCTTCGTTACCCATGGGACAGTTGGGGCACCACTGACAGTCTTCGTTACCCATGGGACAGTTGGGGCACCACTGACAGTCTTCGTTACCCATGGGACAGTTGGGGCACCACTGACAGTCTTCGTTACCCATGAGACAGTTGGGGCACCACTGACAGTCTTCGTTACCCATGAGACAGTTGGGGCACCACTGACAGTCTTCGTTACCCATGAGACAGTTGGGGCACCACTGACAGTCTTCGTTACCCATGAGACAGTTGGGGCACCACTGACAGTCTTCGTTACCCATGGGACAGTTGGGGCACCACTGACAGTCTTCGTTACCCATGGGACAGTTGGGGCACCACTGACAGTCTTCGTTACCCATGGGACAGTTGGGGCACCACAGACCGACTCCGTTACCCTGGGGGCGTTGGGACACCACTGACAGACTTCGTTACCCTGGGGGCGTTGGGACACCACTGACAGACTTCGTTACCCTGGGGGCGTTGGGACACCACTGACAGACTTCGTTACCCTGGGGACTCCGTTACCCTGGGGACATTTGGGACACCAGTGACAGACTTCGTTACCCCTTGGGACACCACTGACAGACTCCGTTACCCTGGGGGCGTTGGGACACCACTGACAGACTTCGTTACCCTGGGGGCGTTGGGACACCACTGACAGACTTCGTTACCCTGGGGACTCCGTTACCCTGGGGACATTTGGGACACCAGTGACAGACTTCGTTACCCCTTGGGGCGTTGGGACACCACTGACAGACTTCGTTACCCTGGGGACATTTGGGACACCACTGACAGACTTCGTTACCCTGGGGGCGTTGGGACACCACTGACAGACTTCGTTACCCTGGGGACTCCGTTACCCTGGGGACAGTTGGGACACCACTGACAGACTCCGTTACCCTTGGGGGACAGTTGGGGCACCACTGACAGACTCCGTTACCCTGGGAACAGTTGGGACACCACTGACAGACTCCATTACCCTGGGGACAGACGGGACACAACTGACAGACTCCGTTACCCTGGGGACAGTTGGGACACCACTGACAGTCTCCGTTACCCTGGGGACAGATGGGACACCACTGACAGAATTTCGTTACCCTGGGGACAGTTGGGACACCACTGACAGTCTCCGTTACCCTGGGGACAGTTGGGACACCACTGACAGTCTCCGTTACCCTGGGGACAGTTGGGACACCACTGACAGTCTCTATTACCCTTGGGACAGTTGGGACACCACTGACAGACTTCATTACCCTGGTGACAGATGGATACCGGATTTTTTTTTCTGGGAAGGTAAAGCGGCACGGGCGTAATACCGACCATATTACCCAAAAAATGATGTACCGAAGGTCTGTAAAAATTATGGTCACTAACACCATATTCCCTATACGCTAATTGGCGTGACGGGGGCTCTTTACTTTATTCTTTACTACAGAAAAACTGATACAAGAAACGACCATCAGACTGATACTACAGCCAAGAGTGATGTTCTTATCTGTCTAAAGAGGTTTCAGCTTCGCAAGGACTGCTGTAATTTCCTCTTTTCTGGCTGATAGTTCAGGTTTTTAACATTTATCCCTAGACACCAGGTGTAAAGCAGTTTTCCATAAAATGATAAATATATTGTGCAATCCATGTTTGACAATAGAAACAAGAAAAAAAGTTTTTAAATATTATGTAGAGCTAGTCTTAATATATGGATGTGAATCATGGACAATAGGACAACAGACAAGAAAGTCACTGGATGCTGTAGAAATGTGATTTAACAGAAGAATGTTGAGAATACCATGGATAGTTAAGAAGAGTAATGAAAACGTTCAGAAAGAGGCCAAAGCAAAAAGAGAGCTAATGTCCAATATTAGGAAGAAACAATCATCATTTTTTTGGCCATGTAATGAGAAGAGAACAGCTGGAATATATTGTAACAACTGGAAAAATTGAGGGTCGAAGAGATAGAGTGAAGCAAAGAGCAAAGATACCAGCCAGCTTAAGAGAATGGCTTGGCAGAAGGTCAACAACAGAAATGATAAATAACTGTCGAGATCGAAAGTTGTGGAGAGACATGATCACCTACGCCAGCAGGCCCGGTACTTGATGATGTTGATCACTAGACTTTGACGGGTCCCATGTATTTAAATTTCTGACATTATTTAACTCAAAAGTTTGTAATAGTACCATTTGTATTTTATTATATCCGTGCTTCTTATATGCTATCGCCGTTTTCTGTGATACTATTACACTCAATAAGCTAATAGTCTAAGCTACACACTCTGTTTCATGACAATACATTATTTCACACAGACCGTGTCAAACCCATTCGGTTGGAACTAACAACAACAAAACAGTAACATGTCTTTAAAACAGTGGAAAACAAAATTCATAAAAATGAGGTGCTTAAAAGTTGAGCTTTGTTGGGCATCGATTTCATCTTACTCCAGATCGATGGATCGGTCGATCAATACAGGTTTATTGTTCTTATCATGAAGACCTGAACAAGGTGAAATGAAATACGCAGAGCTCAGGTGATGTCTGTAATCGATAGTTCTACATTTCTTGCTATTTGAAAAAAAAAATAAAATGCTAAATTGCCATTGGTCGAAAAGCACAAACGAGAACTTAAAATTCATTTGTCGGACAAAAACATTACGGAACAATCATAAAGGGATAAAAATAAAAACAAAAATATTCAAAAGCTAAAAACAAAATGTGGAAAGAAAGGTTGGGTAAATGACGTTGACGTTAGTGCTTCTTTTTTATTCTTATAATTCTTGTTTTCATTCTTATAATTCTTGTGTTCCTTCTTATAATTCTTGTGTTTCTTCTTATAATTCTTGTTGTTCTTCTTATAATTCTTGTGTTCATTCTTATAATTCTTGTTTTTCTTCTTATAATTCTTGTTTTTCTTCTTATAATTCTTGTTTTCCTTCTTATAATTCTTGTGTTCATTCTTATAATTCTTGTTTTCCTTCTTATAATTCTTGTGTTCATTCTTATAATTCTTGTTTTCCTTCTTATAATTCTTGTTTTCCTTCTTATAATCTTCTTATAATTCTTGTTTTCCTTTATATAATTCTTGTTTTCCTTCTTATAATTCTTGTTTTCCTTCTTATAATTCTTGTTTTCCTTCTTATAATCTTCTTATAATTCTTGTTTTCCTTCTTATAATCTTCTTATAATTCTTGTTTTTCTTCTTCTGTGAAAACGGTTGCTACGATTAATCATCCACTCCTCCTTCCATACACACACACACTAAATAGACGTAAATGTTGGCGTAAATTAATCACACTATGCTTTACAGCAACCATTTGCATCTGTACTTTTGAGTATCCAGTTGCCTTTCTTCTCATTCCCCACTAGATTCTGTCAGACTGGTTAATCTGTTACCAAAGCTACCATGAGTGATCACAATACTTGAAATCATAAACATGCAGTGGCTTTGATCCAATTCTGTTGGCCTCATGTCAGATTTGACACCATTCAACATTATATAAGGCATCGAATGGATACAAGGAGACAATTTGGAGGACCACGACTTTGCTGATGACATAGTTCTCATCAGCAGCCAGATAAAAAACGATGCAGGAAAACACAAAAGAACTTTCATCAATAGCCAGCAAAATTGGGCTTGAGATCAATTATGAAAAGACTAAAGTCATGAAAAGTTTAATTCCAACAGATGACAAAATATACATGGAAAACCAGTGGAAGAGATCGATCACTTTATCTATCTTGGAAGTCACATTGATCGAGAAGGGGATACAAGCAAAGAAATTAGGATCAGAATAGCTAAAGCAGCAATGTCTTTCAGAAGCCTTGAAAAGTTGTGGAAATCAAAACTCATCAGCACAAACACAAAACTTAGACTATTCAAATCAAATGTACTATCAACCCTTACGTATGCGTGTGAAAGCTGGAAAACAAGAGACATAGAAACAAAGTTAACCCATTCGAAAATAAATGTCTAAGGAAAATACTTGGTATAGCGTGGGACGAATTCAAAACAAACGAGGAAATTAGAGAAATCGCCAATCAACCACTAATATCTTCAGTAATAAAGAAAAGACGATGGTCATATGTTGGACATGTGATGAGAAGAGATAATAACTGAATAGCAAAGCAGGCACTCATGTGGGAAAAACAGGTAAGAGAAAAAGAGGAAGACCCAGGGAGACACTGAGAAGAACATTGATGAGAGAGGCAAGAGAAGCAGGATTCGGCTCCCTCAATGAGATAGAGCTGCTTGCACAGAACAGAGACAGATGGCGAGATTTGATAACATATCTTTAAAAGAAAACTGCTAGAACAAAAATTCAGATAAGAGAAGGTGTATCTTGGTCTACGCCCTATGGGCCGGCTACGGCTCGAAAGGTCAATAGATAGATAGATAGATAGATAGACAGACAGACAGACAGACAGACAGACAGACAGACAGACAGACAGACAGACAGACAGACAGACAGACAGACAGACAGACAGACAGTTAGATAGATAGATAGATAGATAGATAGATAGATAGATAGATAGATAGATAGATAGATAGATAGATAGATAGATAGATAGATAGATAGATAGATAGATAGATAGATAGATAGATAGATAGATAGATAGATAGATAGATAGATAGATAGATAGATAGATAGATAGATAGATAGATAGATAGATAGATAGATAGATAGATAGATAGATAGATAGATAGATAGATAGATAGATAGATAGATAGATAGATAGATAGATAGAGAAAACTCGTCTTGGTAAAATAATAGCCGATCCATGCTGGAGGAACATGACAGTTCTGACACACATTCACCTCTGTTATTTTGCACTGATACTTTAGTACGTTAGTTGATTTGCTCTTTTGTGTCTTCCCCCGCCATCCCACCATCATCCTCCCCCAAACCACAAAAAAAAATGCTTTGGATGGGGGGGGGGCTAAAATACATATTTCTTTTGCTTTATTTCACATTAAACGTGATTACGAGAAATTGTATTTAAAGTGTAACAACTTTTATGGTTAACATCTCTCTCTCTCTCTCTCTCTCTCTCTCTCTCTCTGTCTGCGATCAAGACTCAATCAGAGTAGGATTCCAGACTCTCTCATGAAATCAGCTGTCTGTTTAAGCGAATCGATTGCCCCATATAGTTTCTCTTTCAGGGAGGTGGGTGTGGACCACATTGCTCTTCTCAGGTCTGTGTACTGGGGGCAATCCTGTAGAACATGTTTTGTAGTCATATTGTCCAGTGTACAGTGGCATAGGCTGGTTGTACCTATTTTGAATTTGGTGAACATGTGATTTCTCATTCTATTGTGGCCAGTGCGTAGGCGAAGTATGATGACTTGATCCCTCCTTGATAGTTGGAGGTATCCATCCTTCTCGTTATACTTTGGGTGCTCTTGTTTCCATTTTTCATGGTACTGGCCTTTGATGATGGATTTGGCTTCACCATAACTGAGCGGATGGTTCTCTTGTGGTAATCTCCCTCCCTCTTTAGCTAATTTGTCTGCGCGTTCGTTCCCGTGTATATTACAGTGTGATGATATTCACTGAATGACTACTCTCTGAAAGTTATTGCATAGTTGGTCCTGGTTGTTCTCAAGGCATCTAGTTCATTATTCTTGTGGCTTTTTAGAGCTGATAGTACTGACAGTGCATCAGTCAGAATCACCAATTTATTGTGCATGTTATTTTTGTGTTGTTATGTTTGGTTAACATTTGAAATCTGTATCCCCCACACGCAACCAAACCAGCCTCTCAGATCTGAAAATCTATGATCTTTTTGTACCGAACATCAGCTACTAAATTATTATTCAAAACAAACATTGATTATAGCTTTACAACAAACAAGCAAAACACGCATTGTGTTTGATGTCACATATTTAAACCACTCCCATAAAATAAATATTCAAACAATAAGAGGAAAGTTTAGGATTAGAATATCTTTAGGAGGCAAATGCGCGCCTCACAGCACCAGAGCTGGAAGTTGTCAGCGACCTACAGCTGATTGCTTGCGCCAGGATCGGTGAACCAGAAACACCCAGACCCTGCTTCACCTCTCCGTGGTGCCTCTAGTAACAGACTAACCTGTCTAGTCTGGCCAAGCGAGTAGGGATCGAAGAGGGAAGACAACCCGGTGCTCAAAAATGTCGTGCTGAAGTCGGATGTGTTGGGCCGAAAGGCGCAAATATCACAGTTATACTGCAAACCACGACACAACGCAGACACACCCACTTAACATCCTTTTAAGGGCGGATGATGAAGAGGTGTACTCCTTTAGTCATCGGACGAACGCAAGCATGAATATCTTTATCCACAAAAGCTGCAAAATGTCCACGGTTAGAACGAAAATGCTACTTTTAGATTGCAATAAACAGATGTGATCTCAGAGAAGGAAAATTAGTTAAAAGTTTGGCTAGGATCTTGTTCTTCTTTTTTCCTTCCTTATTTGCCTTTCAGCGTCGAGGGGAGATATCATTTGCGGTCTTTTGCTCTTCTGTACGGCCACTGATGCTATTATATTTCCTAGTGTTTCTAATATTCCATCAACCCATCTTTTTCGTGGTTGACCCTTGGGTGTGATATTCCCATAACGTTTACTGAAGGCTCGTTGCTTTGTGTTTTGATCTTTCTGTCTTGTCACGTGGCCGGATCATTTTATCTGTTGTTTCTTTATATATTCTATGGCGCGGACTATTCCTAGCTTTTGTCTCAGTTCTTCATTTCTGATCTTATCTCTCAGACTGTTTCCTGTCATACGTCTAACACATTTCATCTCTGTAGAGGTTATTTCTCTTATTGTTCTTGCATCTAGGGTCCAGGTCTGGCATTGGTAGCACAACGTTGGAATGAAGATTGTATTGTAGAGTGCCCGTTTTGCCTCCAGAGTTATTTCCTTGTTGGACAATAATGGTGATAACTGTCCGATGATTTGACAAGCTTTGTTGCATCTTGTTCATTAAACAAATAAAACAGCGATGAAGATTGTACATCAGGTATGATGTGCTCGTTAATTATGTACCACGTATTCCATTCAAGAAACATCTTCAAACGTGAAGCATATGCTCTAGTGCAGCATACGTCAAGGAAAGCTTTAGGTTCGGGACATAGCCACGTACAAACCCGAGTGGAAGACTGATGCACTGGGCTGTAAAGTAGAAATTGAAGTGCAAACGTAAACCGTTAATATGCCTACCAATATAACAAGGAAGAAAGGTAGGTAGAGAAAGAAGAAGCAGGAAGAAATGTAAGTAGAGGAAAAAGAAGAAAGAAAAGTAAGCAGAGGAAGATGAAGAAGGAAGAAAAGTAAGCAGAGGAAGATGAAGAAGGAAGAAAAGTAAGCAGAGGAAGATGAAGAAGGAAGAAAAGTAAGTAGAGGAAGATGAAGAAGGAAGAAAAGTAAGCAGAGGAAGATGAAGACGATGAAGAAGGAAGAAAAGTAAGTAGAGGAAGATGAAGAAGGAAGAAAAGTAAGTAGAGGAAGAAAGAAGCAGGAAGAATCTCTGTCTCTAGCCAGATCTCCCACAGAATGTTACATTCACCACAGCCCGTCTGAAAGAATCTCTGTCTCTATCCAGATCTCCCACAGAACGTTACATTCACCACAGCCAGTCTGAAAGAATATCTATCTCTAGCCAGATCTCCCACAGAACGTTACATTCACCACAGCCAGTCTGAAAGAATCTCTGTCTCTAGCCAGATCTCCCACAGAACGTTACATTCACCACAGCCAGTCTGAAAGAATATCTATCTCTAGCCAGATCTCCCACAGAACGTTACATTCACCACAGCCAGTCTGAAAGAATCTCTGTCTCTAGCCAGATCTCCCACAGAACGTTACATTCACCACAGCCCGTCTGAAAGAATCTCTGTCTCGAGCCAGATTTCCCACAGAACGTTACATTCACCACAGTCGGTCTGAAAGAATCTTGTCTCTAGCCAGATCTCCCACATAACGTTACATTCACCACAGTCCGTCTGAAAGAATCTCTGTCTCTAGCCAGATCTCCCACAGAACGTTACATTCACCACAGTTGATCTGAAAGAATCTCTGTCTCTAGCCAGATCTCCCACAGAACGTTACATTCACCACAGTCCGTCTGAAAGAATCTCTGTCTCTAGCCAGATCTCCCACATAACGTTACATTCACCACAGTCGGTCTGACGTAATCTCTGTCTCTAGCCAGATCTCACACAGAACGTTACATTCACCACAGTCGGTCTGAAAGAATCTCTGTCTCTAGCCAGATCTCTCACAGAACGTTACTTTCACCACTGTCGGTCTGAAAGAATCTCTGTCTCTAGCCAGATCTCCCACAGAACGTTACATTCACCACAGTCGGTCTTAAAGAATCTCTGTCTCTAGCCAGATCTCCCACTTCTTCTGTTGTCATGTTCAAGATCTCCTTGATGTTTTGAAGCCCCCTTCTTCTTGATCTGCCCCTGATGCGTCTCCAGGAACCATACATTCCAATGTTGTTCTCTCCTGCCCGACGTGTCTTTGGAAAACAGACACATAGGCAAAAAGAAAGACATAAAGTAGAGATGTTAAAGAGAGAGAAAGAATCAGGCAGACACAGAGAGATGGGATTTCACAGAAGAATGTTTAGAGTTCCCTGGACAGCTAAAATAATAAAACGAGGAAATTCCCAAAAAGGCCAATACAAAAAAAGGTGCATCTAAAAACATTAGAAAGAAACAATCAACATTTTTCGGGCGCATCATCAGAAGAGGAAAGTTGGAATTTGGTTATTTAGTTATGGAAGGCCCCGGTATCATTTCAAACGAATTAAAATCCATAATTGCTCAACCGCCCGTGCCAGCGGAATTATCCGAATCTCATCTCCTAAACAAAGAAAGATAACTGTAGTCCCCATCGTAGTAGTCTCAGCACACGCCAAAAGACATAAGGCGAAACCGCGCAGAAATTGAACACAGCCAACTGTTCCCTGTCATACGATATCATCATTCATCGTAAATAATTGGAATATCGAACCATGATCAAAACGGATGAAACACACAGCTCACGGTGTGCACAGAGCACTTAACTCAGTAGCTCCTGCAACAAGCCGGACTTGGAATATGAGGAAACTGCAACAAGGAACACTTTTAATGTATAGCCTTCAATTGTTCCCGCCGCCTATCCACCATATACCGGAAGTTCACGTCCTCTTGAAAATGATGATCGTCGTATTTTTTTAAAATGTGAAGCGCTTGATGATGTTAGGCCATCGTTGTTGACTCCAATTCCGAACATTTAGACACACAGTTAGTCGTCAGATTATCCCCGTCGCACATCAAACAACAGACTGTAAGATTAGCGTACGGCCGGTCTAGGATGTATGATGAGCCATTACGATGACGTAGCACACACCAATGTCGTACACACAATTTCGCTCCCTTTAGATTTCTGATTACTCTAGTGAAAGCAGCCAACGACGAACAAAACACGGTGCAAATTTCCTAAAGAGATAAAACTGCGGCTGACGAAGTAGTTTACATTAATGAGTAACTTGGAAATAACTTGTGTCAAGGAATTCCAATAACGGCCATGAACAGCACTAATGTGACGTAAAGCGCAGATCAAGTCTAGACGTTGGAAGGTCGCATTTACAACACTTGATTTGTCAAAAAGGGACTGTTGCCGGCGTACGACATCGCTTTAGCGGCGCAGATGTAATAAGTAGATCATCATTTTTACTTTAACGCAGAAAAGTGCAATGGAGAGTCGAAATTAATCAGATCCTGAATGCACTTTCTGCAGCGATCAAGAGGACGTGACCTAGATCCACCATCTTTACAACGGAAGTCAATACTTGGTTACAATTGGCAAAATACAGGACAGGAAAAGAGAGATCGCGGACAACATAGAGAGATGTCGGATAGTCTGAGGTAACCTGGCTGTAAACAGTCAACAAAATAAGTGATACGATGCATTCATCATCATCATCATTGAGTGCCGTCTCCGCATCGAAGGTTTGCTACCATAGAGCGCCATTCCACTCTGTTTCTTGCTTTGATGGTGCAGGTTGTCATAGGTTGACTTGTCCATCTTTTGATGTTACTCTTGGATACGATGAAACTATAAACAGAGAATTGTGGGCGGACACAATCGACCAAACAGTATGGCACATGATGATGGTACAAAGAGACAAGACACAAACAGGGCATCAAACAGAAAGACCGGCAACGAAACAGATAGAGTTGTAAACATAAAAATATACAGACAAAAGAAAGATATAATGCTTGAAACACATAAAAACGTATAAAAAGACATATAATTAGACAGGTAGGAAAACTGACAAAGAAACAGACGAGGGGACAAATAAACAGACGAGGAGACAAAGAAACAGAATAGGGGACAAAGAAACAGATCGACCATTAAACAGAAATTAAGAAGAAATGTATTCAAGTCACGAAATCTCCCGAGACAGTTATTGTATTTAAGACCAATGGGGGCGACAGGTATGCTAGTCTGTGCTGAAAGTTTGTCACCTTTAATTCCCTCGTAGCTTGACATTTATAACGAATCGGTTTGTGCCCATTTGATAGTTTAGACAGAAGAATGCTTTCGAAGTTGCTGAGTCATTACGGAATCTCCATAAAGTTTATTAACCTGATAAAAACAATGTATGAAGGAACAAAATGTAGTGTGGTGCATGAAGGACAGCTTACAGAAGCATTTGAAATAAGAACAGGAGTAAGGCAAGGATGCCTTCTGTCTCCATTTCTCTTTCTACTGGCCATAGATTGGATTATGAAAATAACTCAAAACAACAGAAATGGGATCCAGTGGTCACTGACCAAACAACTTGATGATTTAGACTTTGCTGATGACATAGCTCTCCTATCACACAGCCATCAACAGATGCAGGATAAAATGAGCATACTTGATGAGAGATCACAACAGCAAGGACTGAAGATTAATAGAGATAAGACCAACATTATGAGAATTAATACAGTTGGCAATAACCAATTAAAACTAGGAGAAATACCTCTACTAGATGTACAATCTTACATATATCTGGGCAGTAATGTAGATAAAGAGGGAGGAACCGAAAATGATACCAAAATAAGGATATCAAAAGCAAGAGGAACTTTCGTTGCACTGGGAAACATATGGAAATTCAAAGAAATTTGGTTAAATACAAAAATAAAAATTTTCAACTCAAATGATAAGGCGGTCCTATCATATGGCTGTGAAACATGGAAAACAACAAAATTGACAATCACGAAGATACAGACTTTCATTAATGGATGCTTACGCAGAATAAAAGGATGGAAAAGGCAGGACAAAGTCACTAACGCGGAATTATGGAAATGTACCAGTCAAATACCAGTGGATAAAGAGATACAGCGAAGACGATGGTGCTGGATAGGACACACACTACGGAAGCCAACTGAGAGTATTACACAACAGGCCCTTTTTGGAATCCCCAGGGGAAAAGACAAAGAGGAAGACCAAGGAATTCTTGGAGAAGACAGATAGAAGCAGAGATGAAGATGATGGGAAGACATGGAATGATCTTAAAAGAATGGTAAAAAACAGAATGACTTTGAAAGTGTTTGTTGAAGACCTATGCTCCACTGGGAGCTGAAAGTGTTTGTTGAAGATCTATGCTCCACTGGGAGCTGAAAGTGTTTGTTGAAGACCTATGCTCCAATGGGAGCTGAAAGTGTTTGTTGAAGACCTATGCTCCACTGGGAGCTGAAAGTGTTTGTTGAAGACCTATGCTCCACTGGGAGCTGAAAGTGTTTGTTGAAGACCTATGCTCCACAGGGAGCTGAAAGTGTTTGTTGAAGACCTATGCTCCACTGGGAGCTGAAAGTGTTTGTTGAAGACCTATGCTCCACTGGGAGCTGAAAGTGTTTGTTGAAGACCTATGCTCCACTGGGAGCTGAAAGTGTTTGTTGAAGACCTATGCTCCACTGGGAGCTGAAAGTGTTTGTTGAAGACCTATGCTCCACTGGAGCTGAAAGTGTTTGTTGAAGACCTATGCTCCACTGGGAGCTGAAAGTGTTTGTTGAAGACCTATGCTCCACTGGGAGCTGAAAGTGTTTGTTGAAGACCTATGCTCCACTGGGAGCTGAAAGTGTTTGTTGAAGACCTATGCTCCACTGGGAGCTGAAAGTGTTTGTTGAAGACCTATGCTCCACTGGGAGCTGAAAGTGTTTGTTGAAGACCTATGCTCTACTGGGAGCTGAAAGTGTTTGTTGAAGACCTATGCTCCACTGGGAGCTGAAAGTGTTTGTTGAAGACCTATGCTCCACAGGGAGCTAAAAAGGGTAGAAGAAGAAGACAGATAAAAACGTATAAAAAGACATATTATTAGACAGGTAGGAAAACAGATAAAGAAACAGACGAAGGGACAAAGAAACAGACGAGGGGACAAAGAAACAGACGAGGGGACAAAGAAACAGACGAGGGGACAAAGAAACAGACGAGGGGACAAAGAAACAGATCGACCATTAAACAGAAATTAAGAAGAAATGTATTCAAGTCACGAAATCTCCTGAGACAGTTATTGTGTTTAAGACCAATGGGGGCGACAGGTATGCTAGTCTGTGCTGAACGTTTGTCACCTTTAATTCCCTCGTTGCTTGACATTTATAACGAATCGGTTTGTGCTCTTATTTGGTTTCCGTTCTCATTACCGGACCAGACTTTTTAACACAATTGGAATTTAATATTGGAATAAAAGAGGCATTTAACATGACAGGAAGTTAAGATAGGAATAAAGAGGAGATTAACACAATTCGGGAGCCGCAATAGCTCAGTGGTTAGAGATGTGGACTACAAAGGACAGGAGGTAGGGTTCGATCCCAACCGACGGCTTCCGGGTTCACCCAGCCTTAAATGGGTACCGGATTTTGTTTCTGGGAAAGTAAAGCAGCACGGGCGTAATACCGACCACATTACCCCAAAAATCATGTGCTGAAGGTCTGTAAAATTTATGGTCACTAACACCATATTCCTTATACGTCACTTGGCATGACGGGGGCTCTTTAATTTTTTTTAAATAACACAATTGGAATTTAAGAAAGAATATACTAACATCAAAACAAATAACACCAGGGCTAAAACTAAGAATAGCAAAATGTTAAATCTTGTCAAGATTCCTATATGGTGCAAAAACATGGACATTAGACAAGAAAATAGAGCAGAAATTGAAGCCTTTGGTTGACAAGTCAGTAGTTTGGTAAAATATTAGTCTCTTTTTCTGGATGATTAGTGAAGAGCTTCTCGCGTGGTTGAATCTGCCAACATAGGATAGACAGATTAGACCACAGATTGAAAGAGATGTATTCGTGGTGCCTGGCCTCGCCTCCTTTTTTCCTCCGCCTTTCGTGTCTGAAGTATCATCATCATCAAATACCGGGCCTGCTGGCGTAGGTGATCATGTTTCTCCACAACTTTCGATCTCGACAGTTATTTATCATTTCTGTTGTTAACCTTCTGCCAAGCCATTCTCTTAAGCTGTCTGGTAACTTTTCTCTTTGCTTCCCTCTATCTCTTTGTCCCTCAATTTTCCCAGTTGTTACAATATATTCCAGTTGTTCTCTTCTCATTACATGGCCAAAAAATGATGATTGTTTCTTCCTAATATTGGAAATTAGCTCTCTTTTTGCTTTGGCCTCTTTCAGACCGTTTTCATTACTCTTCTTAGCTGCCCGTGGTATTCTCTCTCTCTCTCTCTCTCTCTCTCTCTCTCTCACACACACACACACACTCTCTCTCTCTCTCTGCGATCAAAACTCAATCAGAGTAGGATTCCAGACTCTCTCATGAAGTCAGCTGTCTGTTTAAGTGAATCGATTGCCCCATATAGTTTATCCACTCTGATTTAACACCCGTTAAAACGTTGCACTGTGTTCTGCGCCTGTGGCCCAGTGCATCCGATTTCAGCCAGCATTTTATTCAGGTTTGCTTTCCTTAGCCTTTGATTGTCCCCAATCTTCCTACAAGGCAGCAGATTGTCTTTTCTGTAGCGGGATTCTGTCCTTAGATGGTCGGCCCTCCCAGGTTTACGAGCACCATCTGCCCAAGCTTGGTGTTGTTATTAGTTGGTGATTAGATCATTACCACCACACATCAAACAACAGACTATAAGACCCTTAGACCATCACCATCACACATCAAACAACAGACTATAAGACCCTTAGACCATCACCATCACACATCAAACAACAGACTATAAGTCCCTTAGACCATCACCATCACACATCAAACAACAGACTATAAGACCCTTAGACCATCACCATCACACATCAAACAACAGACTATAAGACCCTTAGACCATCACCATCACACATCAAACAACAGACTATAAGACCCTTAGACCATCACCATCACACATCAAACAACAGACTATAAGACCCTTAGACCATCACCATCACACATCAAACAACAGACTATAAGACCCTTAGACCATCACCATCACACATCAAACAACAGACTATAAGACCCTTAGACCATCACCATCACACATCAAACAACAGACTATAAGACCCTTAGACCATCACCATCACACATCAAACAACAGACTATAAGACCCTTAGACCATCACCATCACACATCAAACAACAGACTATAAGACCCTTAGACCATCACCATCACACATCAAACAACAGACTATAAGACCCTTAGACCATCACCATCACACATCAAACAACAGACTATAAGACCCTTAGACCATCACCATCACACATCAAACAACAGACTATAAGACCCTTAGACCATCACCATCACACATCAAACAACAGACTATAAGACCCTTAGACCATCACCATCACACATCAAACAACAGACTATAAGACCCTTAGACCATCACCATCACACATCAAACAACAGACTATAAGACCCTTAGACCATCACCATCACACATCAAACAACAGACTATAAGACCCTCCTAACTATCACGAACTTCCGGGAGTCTCACCGATGCTGACAAGTCATGTACGAAACCCCACTCCGTCTTTCATTGATTAGAGTACAACCGTCCTAGGGCTATGCGACTAACTTGATGACGTAGCTCACACAACAATGGCTGCACTCACAATATCCCAGTTACTATAGTAAAAGCAGCCAACAGCACACGAAAAGCTGATGCACAATTTCCAAAGTGAAAACTGCTACTGACTAGACTGAGCAGAGCTTAGCAAGGAGTTGTACAATGCAAGAACTTGGTGTCATACAATTACATCGACGGTTTTGGAACATCACACGATGTGTTGACGTAATTCGCATATATCACTAGGCAGGGGAAGGTCGTATTCACAAACTTTTGACTTGACAATGAAGAACAATGAGGTGAGTACAACCTGCCATCATCAGCGAACTTTGCTAACTGGATCAGTTGATTAGCTCAGACGCAGAAAATTACACCGTAGAGCCGAAGCTAATCAGTTCCCTAATGCAACTTCTGCAGCTGTCCAGCGAACGTGACCTCATTCCACCATGTTTGGAAACGGAAGTCTATTGGTATTCTCAACATTCTTCTGTAAAACCACATTTCTACAGACTCCAGTGATTTTCTTGTCCATTGTCGTATTGTCCATGATTCACATCCATATGTTAAGACTGCTCTACATAACATTTAAGAACTCTTTCTCTTGTCTATTGTCCTTTTGTCCATGATTCACATCCATATGTTAAGACTGCTCTACATAACATTTAAGAACTCATTTTCTTGTCTATTGTCTTATTGTCCATGATTCACATCCATATGTTAAGACTGCTCTACATAACATTTAAGAACTCTTTTTCTTGTTTCTATTGTCGTATTGTCCATGATTCACATCCATATGTTAAGACTGCTCTACATAACATTTAAGAACTCTTTTTCTTGTCTATTGTCGTATTGTCCATGATTCACATCCATATATTAAGACTGCTCTACATAACATTTAAGAACTCTTTTCTTGTTTCTATTGTCGTATTGTCCATGATTCACATCCATATGTTAAGACTGCTCTACATAACATTTAAGAACTCTTTCTCTTGTTTCTATTGTCACAAATTGATTGCAAAGTATCTTCCTCATTTTGTGGAAAGCTGCTTTTGCCTGAGCCAATCTGAAGTATAAACAAAGCATAAATCATGTAGCGGGCGGGCTGGCAAGGGTCTGTAGTACTGAAAAGGCAGAGAGTAGAAAAGTCTCCTGGTTCCGGCCGCGACACATTCCAACTGATGTCAATTATGCAGTGTGGCGATGTATTCTTTGACATCACAGCAGACGTGGATGAGAAATGCCAGGAGAAGATTAAATATAGAGGACGAGAGATCGATTTTGTAAACACGGATGGCTTATGTTGGCCTGTTTGACAATAGGTTGGGACTTCTTTCATCAAATTGTTTCTCATTATTGAATATTGATTACTTCAATCGAAAATTATACGCTTCCAGTAGTTCAAAAGGAGAACAGTATTTCCAGGAAAAAGAAAATCAATTCGTAGAAACCGAATTTTGAAAACATGTAAGTCGACAATTTACGGCTTAAATAATTAGATGAGCATTTTGATCTTCTTCTACTCTTTCTTCTGCTACTTCTCATTGTTCCTCTTTCTTCTCCCCTGCTACTTCTTATTCCTCTTTCGTTTCTCCTTCTTCTTGTTCCTCTTTCTTCTCTCCTGCTACTTATTATTGTACCTCCTTCTTCCGTCCTTCTTCTTGTTCCTCTTTCTTCTCTCATGCTACTTCTTCTTGTTCCCCTTTCTTCTCTCCTGCTACTTCTTCTTGTTCCTCTTTCTTCTCTCATGCTACTTCTTCTTGTTCCTCTTTCTTCTCTCCTGCTACTTCTTCTTGTTCCTCTTTCTTCTCTCATGCTACTTCTTCTTGTTCCTCTTTCTTCTCTCCTGCTACTTCTTCTTGTTCCTCTTTCTTCTCTCATTCTACTTCTTGTTCCTCTTTCTTCTCCCCTGCTACTTCTTCTTGTTCCTCTTTCTTCTCTCCTGCTACTTCTTCTTGTTCCTCTTTCTTCTCTCATTCTACTTCTTGTTCCTCTTTCTTCTCCCCTGCTACTTCTTCTTGTTCCTCTTTCTTCTCTCCTACTGCTTCTTCTTGTTCCTCTTTCTTCTCCCCTGCTGCTTCTTCTTGTTCCCCTTTCTTCTCTCCTGCTGCTTCTTCTTGTTCCCCTTTCTTCTCTCCTGCTACTTCTTCTTGTTCCCCTTTCTTCTCTCCTGCTACTTCTTCTTGTTCCCCTTCTTCTCTCCTGCTGCTTCTTCTTGTTCCCCTTTCTTCTCTCCTGCTACTTCTTCTTGTTCCCCTTTCTTCTCTCCTGCTACTTCTTCTTGTTCCCCTTTCTTCTCCCTGCTACTTCTTCTTGTTCCCCTTTCTTCTCCCCTGCTACTTCTTCTTGTTCCCCTTTCTTCTCCTCTGCTACTTCTTCTTGTTCCCCTTTCTTCTCCCCTGCTACTTCTTCTTGTTCCCCTTTCTTCTCCCTGCTACTTCTTCTTGTTCCCCTTTCTTCTCCCCTGCTACTTCTTCTTGTTCCCCTTTCTTCTCCCCTGCTGCTTCTTCTTGTTCCCCTTTCTTCTCCCCTGCTGCTTCTTCTTGTTCCCCTTTCTTGTCTCCTGCTACTTCTTCTTGTAAATCTTTCTTCTCTCCTTCTTCTTGTTCTACTTTCTTCTCCCTGCTGCTTCTTCTTGCGCCTCTTTCTTCTCCACTGCTGCATCTTCTTGTTCCTCTTTTCTCCCACCATCTTATTGTTCCTCTTTTCTCCCACCATCTTCTTGTTCCTCTTTTCTCCCACCATCTTCTTGTTCATCTTTTCTCTCACCATCTTCTTGTTCCTCTTTTCTCCCACCATCTACTTGTGACTACTATTTCTTATTTTCTTATCATTTCTATTGTTATTGTGTTACTTGGAAACTGGGTGGTCTAAAGATACGATGTTGGCCTCTAGACAAGAAGGTGCTGGGTTCCAATCTGCCAAAAAGAGTGAGCATTTTCAACTTCGAATTTGTTGTTTCTTCGTGGCTTTAGCCTCCCCTCGACTCTAGGTAGTGAGATGCGAGGTCTAGCACTCTCTGGGTAGTGAGATGCGAGGTCTAGCACTCTCTGGGTAGTGAGATCCGATGTCTAGCCCTCTCTGGGTAGTGAGATCCAATGTCTAGCACGCTCTGTGTAGTGAAATGCCAGGTCTAGCACTCTCTGGGTAGTGAGATGCGAGGTCTAACACTCTCTGTGTAGTGAGATCCAATGTCTAGCACTCTCTGGGTAGTGAGATCCAATGTCTAGCTCTCTCTGGGTAGTGAGATCCAATGTCTAGCACTCTCTGGTTAGTGAGATCCAATGTCTAGCACTCTCTGGGTAGTGACATCCGATGTCTAGCCCTCTCTGGGTAGTGACATCCAATGTCTAGCACTCTCTGGGTAGTGAGATCCAATGTCTAGCACTCTCTGGGTAGTGACATTCGATGTCTAGCCCTCTCTTGTTAGTGAGATCCAATGTCTAGCATTCTCTGGGTAGTGAGATCCAATGTCTAGCACGCTCTGTGTAGTGAAATGCCAGGTCTAGCACTCTCTGGGTAGTGAGATGCGAGGTCTAACACTCTCTGTGTAGTGAGATCCAATGTCTAGCACTCTCTGGGTAGTGAGATCCAATGTCTAGCTCTCTCTGGGTAGTGAGATCCAATGTCTAGCACTCTCTGGTTAGTGAGATCCAATGTCTAGCACTCTCTGGGTAGTGAGACCCGATGTCTATGCACTCTCTGGTTAGTGAGATCCAATGTCTAGCACTCTCTGGGTAGTGAGATCCAATGTCTAGCACTCTCTGGTTAGTGAGATCCAATGTCTAGCACTCTCTGGGTAGTGACATCCGATGTCTAGCCCTCTCTGGGTAGTGACATCCAATGTCTAGCACTCTCTGGGTAGTGAGACCCAATGTCGAGCACTCTCTGGGTAGTGAGATCCAATGTCTAGCATTCTCTGGGTAGTGAGATCCAATGTCTAGCACTCTCTGGGTAGTGACATTCGATGTCTAGCCCTCTCTTGGTAGTGAGATCCAATGTCTAGCATTCTCTGGGTAGTGAGATCCAATGTCTAGCAATCTCTGGGTAGTGAGACCCGATGTCTATGCACTCTCGGATAGCGCAAGAACACAGGATGGCCCGTGTACACTCACGCACGTTAAAGAAATCTGGACAGTTCAAAGTCAAAAAGATTAAGCCAGACATGGTCGCTGCCAGGGCAAACATTGTTAAACAAAATCTACTCATAGCGATGGACGTTAATGGGTCGAAAGACGCAAACATCGAGACTTTGCCGCAAAATCTTTGCGATAAAGATCCACACGCAATTAATAGGTTATCGCTAAAGAGAACAAGAGTAACCTCCCGTTCTATTTCTTTTAATTTTCTTCAATACTTTCGTTCCATCCTTATTTTTCTCATTTTTTTTCTGCTTTTCTCGTCATCAGTCTCGTTACTCTTCTCCTTCTCTTTCTCATTATCAAATTCATAATGCAATCTTCTCATTCTCGTTCTCATTATCAAACTCATAATGCAATCTTCTCATTCTCGTTCTCATTATCAAACTCATAATGCTATCTTCTCATTCTCTTTCTCATTATCAAACTCATAATGCAATCTTCTCATTCTCGTTCTCATTATCAACCTCATAATGCTATCTTCTCCTCTTTCTCATCATCAACCTCATTGTTGTTCTTCTCCTACTATTTCTCATCGGCAGTGAGAGAAGTCTTTCACAGACTTTTGCTAATGGCACAACGTCTTGAACATAATCTTTTTGATGTTCATTTTGCATCGACCAACATGATAATGACCTTAAGTCAAATAGATGTCTATTCATCATTCTTTGTACAAAAAGAGAGCTAATTTCCAATATTAGGAAGAAACTATTCATCATTCATTGTACAAAAAGAGAGCTAATTTCCAATATTAGGAAGAAACTATTCATCATTCTTTGTACAAAAAGAGAACTAATTTCCAATATTAGGAAGAAACTATCATCATTTTTTGTACAAAAAGAGAGCTAATTTCCAATATTAGGAAGAAACTATCATCATTTTTTGTACAAAAAGAGAGCTAATTTCCAATATTAGGAAGAAACTATCATCATTTTTTGTACAAAAAGAGAGCTAATTTCCAATATTAGGAAGAAACTATCATCATTTTTTTGTACAAAAAGAGAGCTAATTTCCAATATTAGGAAGAAACTATCATCATTTTTTGTACAAAAAGAGAGCTAATTTCCAATATTAGGAAGAAACTATCATCATTTTTTGTACAAAAAGAGAGCTAATTTCCAATATTAGGAAGAAACTATCATCATTTTTTGTACAAAAAGAGAGCTAATTTCCAATATTAGGAAGAAACTATCATCATTTTTTGTACAAAAAGAGAGCTAATTTCCAATATTAGGAAGAAACTATCATCATTTTTTGGTCATGTAATGAGAAGAGATGAAAAATATACTAACATCAAAACAAATAACAGTAGGGCTAAAACTAAGAATAGCAAAATGTTACATCTTCTCAATATTCCTGTATGGTGCAGAAACATGGACATTAGACAAGAAAACAGAACAGAAAATTGAAGCTTTTGACATGTGGATTTATAGAAGAATAGGTAGAATTGGATGGAAAGAAAGAAAACAAACGATGAAGTTTTAAAACAACTAAAATGAAACGAGAACTACTAAACACAATTAGAAGAAGACAAATGAAATTTTGGACCATGTTAAAAGACACAACAGCCTAAAAAAAGTAATATTGGATGGGAAAATACAAGATATAAAAGGCAGAGGCAGACCAAGACTAACATGGACGAGTAACATCAAAAGATGGACAAGCCAACCTATGACAATCTGCACCATCAAAGAAGAGACAGAGTGGAATGGCGCTCCATAGTAGCCAATCTTCGATGCGGAGACGGCACTCAATGATGATGATTAATGAGAAGAGAACAGTTGGAATATATTGTAACAACTGGAAACATTGAGGGACGAAGAGATAGAGGGAAGCAAAGAGAAACGATACCAGACTGCTTAAGAGAATGGCTTGGCAGAAGATCAACAACAGAAATGATAAATAACTGTCGAGATCGAAAATTGTGGAGAGACATGATCACCTACGCCAGCAGACATGGTACTTTTTGATAATGATGATGTTGTTCTGTATCTGACGAAGTTTTGGCCGAAACTTGTAGTTTTCTTGTCTGTTTAGGTTTCTTCTTCCTCTTCTTCTACCTTTTTAGCTCCCAGTGGAGCATAGGTCTTCAACAAACACTTTCCAAGTCGTTCTGTTTCTTGCCATTCTGTTAAGATCATTCCATGTCTTCCCCATCATCTTCATCTCTGCTTCTATCTGTCTTCTCCAAGAATTCCTTGGTCTTCCTCTTTGTCTTCTGTTTAGGCTTCGCTGCTGGATGCCATTTTATGTTTATATTTCAAAATGTACAGCACGCTGCAGTCGATGGTTAGTGAAGTTGTAAATGGGTGTATATATAAGGACATGCTGACTGTTGTCGGCTTTGTTTAGAAGAAGGAGTTTGTCTGTGTGTGTTTGTGTGTGTGTGTATGTATGCATGTGTATACGTGTGCATGTGTTATTGAGTTATTGAGTTATTTGCGGGTCATCATCATTGCACTCCGAACATGTCCATAGGTGCTCAGATCCCCTCCTCAGCAATTCCTCAGTGTCCAGCGACTGACGACTCCAGTTCTATGTTGGTTGATAAATCTTCTTACACGGCCACCAAGTTTCTCATTTCTGGCCGTGCCCATCTTAACTCCCATTTCCATCATCCGAAGAAGTGACGTGGATCTGTGTTTGTCGAAGTCCTGTGCTCTTCCAACATCTCGAAGGGCATTGATGATGTCCGCCCGATCTATCGGTTGCCCGTCCTCAACGACAGCGCAGCTAGCCAACCTGTCCGCTCTCTCATTTCCCCGTACTCCCGCATGTCCAGGGACATAGACAAAGGTGACCTTACGTATTTTGGATTTCTGCAACGACTCTACCCATTGCATGCGTACAGAGCCCGCCTCTACTTTTTTTATCATGCTCATCGAATCACTCAGTATACATGCGTGGGTGTAGTCTTGTGACTCTAACCATTTGAATGCCTTGGTCACTGCCATCACCTCCATTGTCATGCTACTCGTGGTCATGGCGTATGCACCACTGTCTTCCTTGGCTATTCTGCCTGCTGAGCGTGCTGTAAATGCCCATGCACTTCTTTCGTGTCGTCTTACAGATCCGTCTGTATAGATGACTGCATCTTTCTCATCGGTATTATCGCAGATGAGACCGTTGACCTCAGCATTAACCACGACCGGGTTATGTTCCCTACTTTTCCTGTCGAGTGTGACAATACATGAGAAAGTTCCCTTGAATGACGTAGGCACCGGTATCCACTCCTCACCAACGCTGATATTGGTAAGCCCACAGACCTGTTTGATGACATCTTCTGCCCGGCCCACCCATGATTTGCCTCTTTTTAGCCTGGCACCTTTCCCTGTGTTGAGCACGTGGTGCAATGGATGCTCTGTATCTGTACTAATCTTCAGGTATGCTCGTGCTCTCCAGATCTTAATTCTGTCATCCATGGTTGGAAAGTCAAGAAGATACCTCATTGCTACACAGGGAGTGTCCCTCGGACATCCCAGGATAATGCGCATGTGTATGTGTGTATGCGTGTGTAAGTATGTATGTGTGATTGTGCGTGTGTGTATGTGTGTATGTGTGTATATGTATCTCTATGTGTGTGAATGTGTGTATCTGTGCATGTACGTACGTATGTATATATACGTATGCGTGTATGTGTGAATGCGTGTTTATATGCATATGTATGTTTGTATGTATGTATGTTTGTATGCATTTGTGTATGTATGAATGTGGGCATGCATGTATGTGTGTTGTGTATGTATGCATGTGTGAAAATGTGTGTCTATAGGAATGTGTGTTTATATGTGTTCGTGTGTACGTCTTCGTCTATGTACGAATGAGTGTATGTATGTATATGTGTGTTAGTGTGCATGTAATGTGTGCGCATGTGTGTATGTATGTGTTTGAATGTGTGTATGTATGTGTGTTTGGGTGTTTAGTTTTGAGGATGCGCATGTAAGAATGTGCTTGCTTCTCGTCAATAACTTTCCGGCACAATTTAAAAATAAATTATCTGTCTTTTATCAATCTGAGGTCCATTAGTTGAACCAGTGATCAGTGTCGATTTATAGGAACTGCTTCGTGTTTTTAAAAGGATTGCTATTACGTGGATAATGCTGAGGGGTGTCTGGGATAACGTTTTTAATTGTGGGGGAGGGGATGTTGGGGAGGAGTGATTAGGATTTGCGATGGGGTGACGTGGCCTGGAGGGAGGAGGTGATTGAGTGGGTGGGTGAGTTAGTGGGTGGGTGGTAAGTGGGTGGATTGGTAAGTGGGTGGGTGGGTAAGTGGGTGGATTGGTAAGTGGATGGGTGGGTGGGTAAGTGAGTGGGTGGGTGAGTTAGTGGGTGCGTGGATAAGAGGGTAGATGGGTAAGTGGGTGGGAGGGTGATTTAGTGGGTGGGTAAGTTAGTGGGTGGGTGTGTAAGTTAGTGGGTAGTTGGGTAAGTGGGTGGGTAAGTGGGTGGGTGGATAAGTGGGTGGGTGGATAAGTGGGTGGGTAAGTGTGTAAGTGAGTGGGTGAGTTAGTGGGTGGGTAGGTAATTGGGTGGGGGTGAATGAGTGACTTATTTGGTGGGTGGGTTGGTAGGCGGGTGAGTGATTAAGCGAATATGTGTGCGATGGAGTGAGCAGGAAGGTAATTAACTAAATAAATGAGTGGGCAGGTAGGTAATTAACTAAATAAATTAGTAGGCAGGTGGGTAATTAACTAAATAAATGAGTGGGCAGGAAGGTAATTAACTAAATAAATGAGTGGACAGGTAGGTAATTAACTAAATAAATGAGTGGGCAGGTAGGTAATTAACTAAATAAACGAGTGGGCAGGTAGGTAATTAACTAAATAAATTAGTAGGCATCTGGGTAATTAACTAAAGAAATGAGTGGGCAGGTAGGTAATTAACTAAATAAATGAGTGGGCAGGTAGGTAATTAACTAAATAAATGAGTGGGTAGGTGAATGAATAAATAAATGTTTGGGTGATTACATGAGTGAGTGAATAAGTAGGTCAGTAAATTAATAAATTCTTAAGTAAGTGAGTGGGATAGTGAGTGGGTGAGATAGTGAATTGTCGAGATAGCTAGTAAGTGGGATAGTGAGTTGGTGGGATAATGAGTGGGTGAGATAGTGAAAGGGTGGGATAGTGAGTGGGACAGTGATGAGTTATAAGTGGGTGAAATAGTGAGTGGATGAGTGAGATCGTTGGTGGGTGGTAGTGAGTGGGATTGTGAGTGAGATAGTAAGTGAATGAGATAGTGAGTGAATGAGTTGGATAGTGAGTGGGTGAGATAGTGAGTAATTGAGTGGGATAGAGAGTGTTTTGGGTAGTGAGTGGGATAGTAAGGGGGTGGGATAGTAAGTGGGTGGGATAGTAAGTGGGTGGGATAGTAGGTGGGTGGATAGTAGGTGGGTGTGATAGTGAATAAATGAGTGGGATAGTGAGTAAGCAAATGGAATGGTGAGTGAGTTGGACAGTGAGTGTGTCGATGAGTGGGATCGTGAGTCAACAGACCAAATAATGAATAGGACTGAGCTGAGTATAGGACAATAGTTAGTGACTGAGTGAGCGAGTGAATGAGTGAGTCAGCGAGTGGGTGTTGAGTAAGTGAGTGAGTGTTGAGTGAATGAGTTTGTGAGTGAGCGTTGAGTGAGTGAGTGAGTGAGTGTTGAGTGAATGAGTGAGGGAATGAGTGAGTGAGTGAGTGTTGAGTGAATGCGTGAGTGGGTGAGTGAGTGAGTGTTGAGTGAGTGAATGAGTGGGTGAAATAGTGAGTGAATGAGTGGGATAGTGAGTGGGTGAGATTGCGAGTGAATGAGTGAGTGAGCGAGTGAGTGTTGAGTGTGTGAGTATGTGAGTGAGTGTGTGAGTGTGTAAGTGAGTGCGTGAGTGTGTGAGTGTTGAGTGAATGAGTAAGTGAGTGAGTGTTGAGTGAGTGAGTGTTGAGTGAGTGAGTG